>VZTU01015538.1:4419-16276 GCA_013400835.1 Zapornia atra
GAAGCAAAAAGCCACTGGAATGCATATCATCAATGTTATGCTAAGACACCAAAGCTAGTCTACTAAAATAAAGACTTAAGCATAGCCCTGATGTTGAAAATATTTAAACCATAAATAACAGCTTTAAAAATGTGTGAAGCAAAAAACGGAGCATCATTCCAATAAATTAGCAAAAGAGACCCATTACAGTTATAAAATTGCAAAGCACAATTTGTTTAACACGGAATCAGTAAAACCAGCTGGAATTGTTATTTACAAGGTCCGTAAGCGTCCAACATCTTTCTTCGAAATCTGGTTTTGCTGAAATTAAACCTACATGAAAAAGAGGTAAAAAGAGGAGTAATAATTATTTGTTATCTCTTTCCTCTGTCCTTGCTGTTAATTGAATTTCCTCTGGCTAAGGAATACAAGCTGGAAATATCAATTCAGTCACACTTAATTTTGTTGAGAACTGTGAAGTATAAATGCAAAACAAACATTTAAAAAAAATCAAGCTACAAAGAAAGATTTGGGTATTTAAGGACAGTTATTGATAATATCTTCTCTTGCCCTTAACATGAATTTCCTCTCACTTACAGCAATTTTATTTGCATTAGCTCTCACATCCTGCCAGTTCTCTGCTTATCTCCCCCTTAGGATACAAGAGCTGAGACCCATGACATAATTAAAATAGGTTCAGATGGCCAAGAAAAAATTTCTTCAGCATTTGAGCATTCTCTGCCTTGTTGAGCAACATTTGGAACCATGAATATCTTTTGCCCCCCCCACATTTCTCTACATTCCCCACTTAGTCATTCTGTTCCATATCCTAGTCTTCAGAAACACATACTGCTTTAAACCTTGATTAATCCCCAAGCAAACAACCAGCACTGGTAGCACCTCTTAATTCAAGGTCAAAAATACTGCAACTGTAAACCCATGGCATTCTGATCTCAAATTAAACTGGAGCAGGACAAGCATGTATTCCTTGGCATCAAAGCGAACTAGTTCACTAGTTTTTATACTTTTAATTCTTTACCTGGGCCTAAAATGATAAAACAACATTTTGGATGTGTGTGAGCAAACCACAGGATGTGTTGGTGACTGTTTATTTGAACCACTTAATTTCAGCAGACTAAGACACTGGTAGATAATTTAACTTCTTATAGATTTATACAGAGAGTACTTTACACAGCTCATCTGGAGATGTGTAAAGATCTAAAGATGACAGTTCACTTAACTATAAACTGCCAGCTTATAAACCACTACCAAGAAAGTTTTTTTTCCCCTTCTGAACTTCAAACACTTTATATATGGCACTCTGCCATTTCTATATGGCATTATGTAAAAGAACATCCTATTGAGAGAACAATTTTCTAGTACAGACTATCCATCAGACATTTGACACAAAGTTACAAAACACAGACTTACAATGCTTTTCTTCCTGCTGATTATAAGAAGTTATTATGAATTCAAGTCTCACAGTGGTGAGTACAGGATCCCTAAGTGAGATGAAACACAAAGCAGTATTTACCAAGTACAGTATGACATACATATATATGTATATACCCGAAAACTTAACAGGAGAATAAATATCATTCAGAGGGAAGAGCACACACAAATTATTTCGTTTAAACCCTCAAATAGAACTTCTAGATGATTGTGAATGATTAGGGGAACGTCACCCCTCTAATCAAGAGATTATTTTTGTTCTCACCAATTTCACTACAGTAGAGTTCCAACCTGAACTGAAATACTGTGAACTTCCTGCCATGTGCTGTCATACAGTCTATCCTTAAAAAAATTCCCTTCCTACATGATACCTGCTGAAATGGCTGCATATTAGATGTCCTGAAGGAATATCTGGAAATACCATTAAAATCAAATCAGATTTATGAATATCTTTTTTGAATCTTTTTACAAAAAGTTCCCATTACTTAAAAGGCTAATCTTTCTATTCTACCATACAAAACCTACCTACATATGGACAGGCTTTCTTAGTTCAAGGATTCATTCGTTATTTGGATGTGCACCCAGCAACTTCCCAACAACCTCAGAAACAAAAAAAAAAAAAAGAAAAAAAAAAGTACCTAGTTTCTTTCCAGCTGATCTGTATTCAGAGATAAAACCAGGTAAACAATACACAGTAATTTACTTTTATGAATGTCAGGAATGACAGTGCACTTTAATTTTGTATCCAGCTCAAATTATATTTGAGACAAATATTTCATTTTAAGAGTCCTGTTAAATCTTTTCAAAGGCCTTGTTTTATGTGTTCATGAAATAACTCACTATTTTTTAGCTTTCAGGAATGGTAATTGCTGTAAATCTTGTAAATTAGCATGAGTAGTACCAGCAAGACACTCTGTTAAAATTCATCTACATTGTTGTTGGAATATTTATTAGGTACTAAAATATTTAAAGAAAACCTATAACTAGTACAATTCAAATTACATTTCACCTAAGAAAGCCTTCTTTATAGCACTTAGTATTATTGCTTTGTTGCTATATAAGAAAGCATCTAATCCAACCCCTAATCTTGAGCAGAAAAATTTCTTTTCATTAGATGGCTGAATGAAATCATTATATTAACTGGATATTACCTATTGTGTTTTATCAGTTTGCAAGACTAAATTGCACTGCCCATCGTAGTAATTGACATCTTCCACACCTGCACACACAATAGAAATGTTAGCACCATTTATAAACTAGTTACCTCTTGATGGATTAGTGACCTTCAGAGGTCCTTCAGTATGGAGGACTGGCTGTGGCAGCTGGAGAGATTGCCTCTCTCATTTCCGCATTACGACCACCTACTCTCTGGAGTACCTTACCTCCTAACTTGTTCCAGTACAACTGAGATAGCTGACACCTATTATTTAAATTTTTAACATTCACCTCACTCACTCCCCACCTCCTTTTTTGCCTCTCTTAAAACTCATTTGTATTCTCTGCTCCAGCTGGTGGTCACAAGTGTCAAGGCTTTCAGCTTGTACTGCAGCATCAGCTCTGGCTCAACACCATGGCAGCTCCCAACAGATTCTCAGGCTGAGTGGAAACTGGGAATATGCAAAATGGAGCAGCTCCAAACATCAGCCATACTATCATGCTTGGTACCCATGTTTGGTACTCCTTCCCCAGGTAATTCAGCCTAAAACGGGATTCTGCTTCTCCTTAGAAGAGACCATATACCAGTTCTTTCATATATTAAAAGACACTACAATGTAATGATCAGGCTTATACATTGGATTTCTCCTCTACAAGAAAGTGACTTAAGTGCTGCACATAGACCTGACCCATCTCTTTGTCTTTCAAATAAATATATAGCCTATAAAAGGGAAGAAGCTAACAAATTTGACTTAGTGCAAATAAAAACATTAATATAATATATATTAACCTGTGGTTCTTACCTTCTTACCTGGTTCCTACTTGCAGATAGTTTAAGAGCAAAACCCACAGAAAATAGTGCTCACTAAAGATAGTAACAACTGTTCAATTTTAGCAGCCATAGAGTTCAAATTCATCTCCCTAGAGACAGATGAAATGAACTCTTCACAGTTCCTTAGTGGTAAGATGATAAGACATAAGCACTTTGCAGAGAGAAAATAATCACCACATTGCCCATCTTTTGTGGGAGGGAGGGAAAAAATACTTCTTTTTTAAGAGACAATGATGGTCTGCATTTGTTTCAAATTATCCTAATTCCAAGTCAAATATTAAGATGAAAACAGAAAAAAAAGAAGGCTCTGAAAATTCCTTCTGAATTTCTTTTCCATCTTAATATTTAGTCATCAGTATAGGAACTTTCAAATAAACATCTACTCACATTTATTAGTCATTTATGTCTACCTACAATGAGTACAGGTCAGGCTTCTGTATCCACTTTCATTGGATAAAACTAACACAAGAGGATGCAAAGCAACAGACAGGCTACTCATCTTACAAGTTCTAGAATCTCTTCAGGAAAGTCCCCCAAAACTGAGGTCACTATGGCACCTCTGGCATTTCAAATTTCCTTTAATGTACAGGGCTATGCAATCAGCTGCCTTGAACCAAGGCCTAGTTCTGAGAGAGCAGCGCTGTTATCTTGGCTCAAACTTCTAGGAGAAAATAAAGCTAAATTGTCAGAAAATGCTCTGAGAAAGTCCATAAACCAAAGAGGAAGGTAGAATTGCAGAGAATGGAGGAATCATAGGTATTTAAGAAATGTTACCAGACCAAGACTTCAAGAGGGCAAAGACTTGCATAAAAATTTTCTGTTTAAAAAATTAAGAACTACAAACTATCGTTAAGTTTACGTTACCATCATCAGATATGTGAACACAAGTATGCTTCCTCACAACTTCCAGGACACTGGCTTACTGTTTAAATGCTTTACTAAAAGTGGGTGCGGATGAGAAAAAAAATATTTATGCTCTCAACAAATACAATAGTCTCAGTAGGAGGCATAAGAATAAACACCACACAAAGCACAGTAAATAAAAGCTGAAAGCGTTTATTATATTGTCACTTTTAATTTCAGCAGACTTAATACCTATTTCTTTATAACATTCATACACCCTTTGAAGACTATGATGAAAGAACAATGCCTTACTATCTTGTATTTATTCAGACACCAAATCAGTTGCATCAGAATATGGGAGCAACTGTAGAGCCAATCCCAGTTTGAGCACCGTGCGAGTACCATACATTTGTGCAGCAAAAAGGCATGGTGAATCCAAGCCAGAATGGTAGCACAGAACACAAGTTGATGGCTGTTGATCTCAGGGATATGCTTATCAAATTCTCTACAGTCCCTTTTGCATCTACCTTCATCCCCGTATCCCTCCTTGATGTATCTGCCTCCAGTCCTAGACCTCTGCTTCCTTCCTGCTTTCTTCAGAATCACTATATATGGATCAATACTCATGACAGGAACAGTACTTTAGCTCAAGTCACTCCTGAAAAACACCAAAATAGGAAATGATCTGGGGGGGGGCGGTGGGTGGNNNCAAAAAGAGAAAATGTGGGGGGGGGGGGGGGGGGTGGGGCGGGGGAGGGAGGTGGGGGTGCGGTCTGCTAAGACAGGACTAGAAAGAGACTGCAGATTTGAGGAAAAAGGATCACCAGAACACCTTCTGACTCTGGTTACATGACTTACAAATAGTTTTCACAGGGAAGAAATGCCAGAAATACAGAGTGGAGGCAAGAAATGGGAACAAGCTGTGGCACACAACCTCAATCTCAAGAGACAAGTAGTTTCTGGGGGTTGGACCCAATGATCTCTTGAGGTCCATTCCAACCCCTACGATTCTGTGATTCTGTATTCTCATTCTACACTGCAATTCTCACACTTTTGACATAACTACAAGGAAGTGCTATTGGTGATAAAAATAGGGGTTTTTATGTGAAGGTAAGTTGATGTTTGGCATTATGCAACTAAACAACTCTGGGAAAAATGAGCTGGTTACAGAAATTTTGTTGTCTCTGTCCTATATTCCTACAGCAGACCTGTATGTCCTTGAATTCTCACTCACAGAACTGCAGCTTCAAGCACATTTCCACCCATGCATCACATTTACCTGAGAAGCCTCACAGCAGTATTCAAGCAAGAGTCAGCAATAGCTAGTCAGCCATGTGCTTGCCCTACCAAAGCAAAAACTAGCAGAACATCCACAGCAAAGATTCATGCCTCAGCAGTCCAGGCCCTGCTCCCCACACCAAGGAAGTGCATGAGAAACCATTTAGCCAGATTTAATAGTGCCATGTGTTACCAGAGTACTCAGAAACAGGTGAGTGTAAAGGACTATCAATCTGCTTGATTCTGTGGGATTTTTTCATAAGAATAGATTATTAATCTAACATTCTGGTCAAGAATAGATAAGGCATAAATAATATTTCACTCATTCTGCATACCAATAGCAAAATTAGGCTTTTCTGTTTCTTATTTCCAGCATTTGTCTGGTTATTTTCACAGACAAGAATCACTTGCCCTACAGTAAACGTGACACCCTTGAACTGGATTAAATATGCTGTATTATTAAAAATTTAGCCATTTTTACACTTGAATACACCTAGCAAAAATTGGCAGTATCATACAAATCTAGTCAGGAATCGCGTTTCCAACTGTGAAATGAAATTCCACGAAGTAACTGAGTGCATGCAGTAGAAGGAAAAAAAATAAAAATAAAACTAAAAAAACCCACACCAAAAACCAAACCAACACCCACCCCACCCCGAAAAAACCTCACTGCCATCTCCATGTCTAGTTGCTAATGATTCCCTTCCATAAAATATATTGGATTGCTATTTACAAAATTAACTATTTAACTATTTTAAAGAAGAGAGCTGGGCCCCTGTGTCAAGCTGCTGAAGCCACCTCTTTAAGACACAGAGTAAAACAAAGATAAGACACGGGGGAAGAAAAAAAAAAAAGATACCTTTTGAGCAATAGAAATTATTCATGGTATTTGATAAACAAATACAATATTTGATAGTTTGAAGCCACAGAGGATTAAAAATGACAGTAAATCCACCCACGATTAATTCCAAAGGGTATTTCTTCAGACATTTAAGAGGATTTTCTTAATCTCAGGAACAAATATTAAGCTGATAAAAAAGATTAAAAAAACATTGAAGTAAAGATCTGAATAAGGATTTTGGAGTTCCAGGCTCTACACAGACCTCATGTAAGGTATTGGATGCATCCTTAGTGCCTGATACTGTGATATTAGTCTTTCTATCCAGTCATGAACGCTCTATTTTCAGTGTCTACTTGCACTTAAGTTCATGCTTTTGTGTGCTGGTTCGTAACCTTGTCAGGGAGAACTGACTGACTTCCAACCTGGGGAAGGTTAGGGGAAACAGACTTCCTGTCTAGAACTGTCACCGTGCTCCTACCCACTACCAGGGCAGATTTGTCACAGGAAACCAAAACACACCTCTTTAGCTGTCTCAATGTGAAGGTGCAGATATAGCATGCTGTTACTAAAACGACAGTTTCAGGAGTACAAACAGTCTTTTCACTTCTGGAAAAAAAATTCCTGGACTCTGTGTCAGGTGAGCTGTGAGGAGCCAAACAGAGTGCACAGAGAGTCAAGTTCAAGTATTCCAAGGTAAGGAGTTAAAATTTACATTATTGTAACATAAGCTGTTTACATATCATAACATTCTGGACCTGAAGCCCCTCACTATGAAAATCCTACCACATAAACTTAATACAGCATGCAGTTCTCCCATTGTATATTACAGTGAAAAAGCAAACATTGTCTTCTAGTAAAAACAGATCTTGTTTTAGGGGGAGGAGAACATGCACACTACATTCCAGAGTAGTAATCTGCACCATATCCAGGAAGATGTTTTGACTACATCACAGAATCAGATTCACTGACAAAAAGTGTGGCAAACGACTAGCTTGAGACTCCCATTAGGAAAAAAAATCCATTACTTAGCTCTTGGGTTGCATTTGCAGTTTGCAGCTTTGCATGAACTTTGTGGTGGAAATTTAGGAACCAATGGTTAGGTAATAGTTGAAAACATTTTGAAACTGCCCATTCAACTAAATAAATTTAATGCAGCATCTTCTGCTTATCTCGGTAGGAAAAGAGCATCACTGAAATACTTTCTCCCGCCTGTCTTATTCATTTGACTGATAAATCTGCCTCCAAACTTGCTAGCACAATGATCTTGTTAGTGCTTGTAATGATGATGCAAATCATCATCACTGTCACTTCACTTTAAGCTCATATTTAAAGTTAATGAGTCAGTACTGCCTGAATTACATAGAAAATTCATAAGCAAGTAAGTCCAAGACTAAAGTCATCATCCCTTCAGCATAGCTGACTACTGACCAAACACAGTTAGCTCTGAAAGAAAAAGTATTTGTGCTTTGGCAAATGTTAGCTCTTTGTTGACCTCATAAACAAAGGTGATAATGTTGATGCACAATGAGTATAAACTAAGAGACCACCAGCATATTTCACATTCAACATTTTGAACAGTTAGTATTTCATTATAATGATCATTGGTGGATGACACATTCAATTTACCCAGAATATTACAAACATAATCTTGATAAACTAAGTAGAGAGGAAAGATCAGTGAACAGGCTAGTGGAGGGACCTGAAAGGTCCACTGGCAAATAAAATAACTTGAATAAACAAGAATGTTATCAATTAATCAAAATAAGGAAATAAATGTGCATAGTTTAAGGTAGTATATTTACAGGAGGGAGAAATTCTACCCCTGGAAAACAACAAGGGGACTCCTGGGACTTTATATTAAAAGTCAGAGTACAGCTGTAAAAAGACTGCTTCCCTTTACAACAGATATGTACATACATACGCACAGATATGTGTATTTTTGTGTGTTGCTATATATGTGAATATTTAAACGTAAGAAATCAAGTAAGCAGCCCTGTCCTCTTAAGCCCCTCAATACAAGAGGGTAACCATGAGCACGCAGCCCAACCAATCTCATCCCTACCAAAGAATGAAAGCCTATTGCAACAAGCTGTCATAAGAGTTTCACTTGCTCAAAGGCAAAGAGGCCAGTTCACTACTACTACTTGAGACTGACAGAAAATGAACTAACCCCTTCCCTCAAAAACATCCTGCCAATCAAGAGAATGTGCCAGTAGTCGATGGAAGCTCCAGCTCTGAGCTCTGAGAATTAAGCTACTAAATTATTTTTACATCCTCAATGATGTCAAAATTAAAGTTATATAATTTCACCCCCTGGTATATCTGCTTAAGGTATCTCAGAATGCACTTTAGAAACACGCAGGTACTGTTCTCTAATCAATGTTACGTCAGAAGTAATTTCACTGGCATCCTTCTTGTAAAAGGCACAGTTAAAAGCTGTTGTGCACAGACTGTCATAGGTGAATTTATAGTCTGACAACATAAAAAGGAGAAAAATCAGAGCAGTACTTGCTGAACAATCTACTGCTATTAGAGAAAATTAAAATACAGAGAGCTACTGTTTATCATTAACTACAAGCTTATGAAAATACCAGTCCAGAAAGGGTACTGTGAAGGTACTTTAAACAGCATTAAATGTGCAATTGCAATGGTCCACTAAGTTACAGAGAAATGTAACTACCTTCAATAAAGATTTTTTTTTCATAAAAAGTAGCAAAAAGCAATCTTTTTCTTTCCACTTTCATTTTCCTTAATTGCTGTAGTTCTTCTGAAATTCAGTCTTCTCACAGAAAGAGGCAACTGACTGATCAATAGCAAGTGACAATGCACATGTGAGCTGCTGAGGTTTTCAGAATGCCCATTCAAATTACCTGCAGCTCTCTTTCCCCCTATTCCCTGTAACATTATGCAGCAGCATCAGTCTAGAGGTTTGAGCAAATGGCACCTCAGCTGGCATGTCACTCCCTAGATATCCCACTTCTAGGTTATGTCTACACTGAAGTCCCTGTACAAAAAGCCAACAGACTTAGTGCTTCCTCTCTACATGAATATCTCATCTATGCATTGCAACACCAGAGCTCTATCTGCCTCCCAGAACCCAGACACAGCATGAACAATATTTCAAACACCACTGTCACTAAGACCCTGGTGAGTCAGACTCCTGCCTAACAGCCTGAGTTTAGGCTCCCAGGAGCACATCTGCCCAGTGTGATTAGCACCAACATCGTGCAGGACTGCCAAATCCTCCTCTCCATGACTGAGCAACTTAAACATCCCATTAAGGCCTTTGTGGCAGCCAAACTTCCAGGCTCTCCCAGTCCTCTCTGATGCCTACCTGTCCTGGGTTTGGCTAGGATAGGGTTAATTTTCACCAGAAATTGAGATGGGACACAGCAAGGACAGATGACCCAAACTAATCAAAGGGGGTATTCCATTTCATAGGATCTCATGCTGAGTATAAAAGGGAGATAGTTGGGGAGTGCAGTGCAGCTCCAGGACATGTGGCTTGGGAAAGGTCTGGCTTCAGGACATGTCTGAGCTGTATGGTTTGGTGAGAAATTGTATTGTGTATCACCAGTTTTGTATCTTGTGCTAGAAGTCTTGTAATTTCCCTCTCCCTGTGCTATCTCAGTCAACTGCCCTTATCCCAACCCATGAGGTTTGCTGTTGCCTGCCCATTCTTCTCCTTATCCCACCAGGAGGGGGGGAGGGGGGGGGTGGTGCTTAGGTGCTGGCTGGGACTAAACTACCAAACAGATTTTCCAACTCTGACCACCTGCTTCCTCTGTCCTTGAACAGTCCTGCTGCAGAACCATTCCCACTGCATGAACATACTGGCACTGTCTAGAGGTTGTGTAATGTCTAAACTATCAGATCATTCCTTCTCAGCAGGCCATGCTCCTTCCATCAGGTTTACATCCTCCTCACTGTGTAAAGGTTTTCACAATGAACGCAGATACTGCAACAGCCTTTCCCCCTTCACCCCTGAGTTTCTCCATTTCTTCATGCTGTTTTAAATGCCATCACTTTCACATCAGGTGAACATCCTGCTTTGGCAGATGAGTATTCACAACACATACCGTGGAATAAACTCAGTGACCAGCAAGATTCTGAGAAACCAGAAAACCACATACATTTGCAAAGTTTACAGCCGTTTAGCCTCTCCTTTTTTTTTCTTACTTTATATCTTTACAAGGTCAACTAAAAACAGAAAAAGGAAAAAACCCAACAAAACAAAAAACTTCAAAGATCTCAGAACAGTTCACCCTAACATAAAATACTCTTCATATGTCTGTCAACACACTCTGACTGGCAATTACTCCATTTGCTTCAGCTACTGCTTTTGTAGCTCCTTGTGCCTTGGCAAGGTCCATTCCTCTTGCCAGGCTCAAAGGGGTCATCCTGCCAAGTCCAACTGCATTCCCTCACAAACCCCTGAAAGGGTAATGTTCATTTGTCCAACACATTCCCCAGGAAATCAGCCAGAGCACATGGCTACCATCTCTGGGGAAAAAAAAAAAAAAATCACTTATCATACTAGGCAAACAGTCCTGAAATTTTCTTCTGTACAAATGCTCACTTCTTACCAAGTTAGTATCTAAGTACCCTTTGTCAAAGTGGACAGAGGGTTCAAATCTTACTAAAGGAGGCATACAACCATGCATAGAGGGCACAGTAACATTGGCCTCACTTCAGTTGCAAACCAAGACAAAAAAAAACCCTGTGTAATGTCAAAAAACCAAGGAGCTGAGCAAAATTTTGGAAGGTAACCTAAAATCCAGCTCCCTTCTGGCACAGTACTTCACCACCAAATACTAAAGTAGCTACATTTATGCTAAGATTTCCAAGTTTGTAGTTTAATCTGGTTTTATGACCTCTTACTCAGATTTGCCAATGCTCATCTTAGACATAGTATTGGAATGGGTATCACTGCTTTGCTTAAAAGCATGGCTTTTCTTCAATTAAAGCACAGATCCTGAAACCTTGAGAGAAGTACACAAGCAGGGAAGTGAAAAAGACTGTTGACATAATTCATTAAGCTATACAGGAATGCCTGTGTCAGTGTAAGGTACCTCACACTGTAAGAGGTGCATTCATGTTGCCTATGTGACACCACTTTACCATGCACAAAGTAGGACATGAGCTAGCACTTCCAATTCATTGTGCATCAAGCCCTTGACTGAGTGTAATTTGGTCTTTTAGCTACCCATAGGAAAAAAAATCCTAGATAGGTTAACCACCTTCAAAACTCAACAGCATTTATGGACTGTTAACCACCTTTTCAGTTAGCTTAATCTATCACAAATTTTAGCCTGCTGTAAAGAACATATTTCCCTAGGAGATGTTCACAATATCCATCATGGTTTTGGAAGCAACTTATTCCTTGTTGAAAACACTGATCTTATGAAAATGCATTCTATATTACAGCATTTTTCTCCAAGATTAAAAGACAAAAAAACCACATTCTCTTTCTCTTT
>VZTU01015540.1:4628-16322 GCA_013400835.1 Zapornia atra
CACCAGCTCCTAGAAAGGAAATTAACTCTGTCCTAGCCAGAGCCAGGACATGCCCACATACCCAGCACCCTCACATCTCACCCCTCTTCATCATCCCCGGCATCTCCTGTGCACCCCTGGCCCACCCCTGACCAAGTCCCAGAAGCCCCTCTCTCTGCCACCCCACTGGTTTCCAGATGCCAGCTCCTCACCCTTCCCCATTTCCTCCACCTTGGCACAGCATGGGACCTCTTTGCACACCAGTATCTCCAGGCCTACCTGTGCCCCTCCCACAGCTGTAGGACACAGTCACTTCCAGCTCCCCTGGCCAGGGTATCTCCCTCTCAGGGTGATCCCCTGGACCTGGGACCACCAAGGGCTGCAGCCCCCTAAAAGCCTCTGGTTCTTGCCCTGCTTGTAAGAAGCATCACTTCTCCACACTCCTGAGGGAATCTGAAGAAAGTAGCTTGTTTGGTCTTAGGAACAAGGAATGTTTTTAACAGCCCAAATCTGCAAGCCTTAGGATCTCACCCCTGGGTGGGGGACCTTCTGGGACTCAACTGCACCAAAAGAGGGTATGGGGTCCCCCCCACTGCATCTCACATGCTGGGGCTCTCTCTGAGGTTGTTCCTGGACAGTGTCTCCCTCAATCAACCCAGCACCAACCCCTGCTGATGAGCAGCCCCCTGTACACCCACAGGCTCTCCTGGGACACCCTGCGACACGGGTCCCTGGTGCTTCCCAGCAAAGGGACCTGTCTGCCCCTGATGGCATCACCCCCAAATCCTGACTCCAGCATACTCCACAGGGAGAGACGGAGAGTTGGGAGGGTGTGTGGGGCAGGGCTGGGCTTGGGATCCACATCCCTGCACCTGGGTGAAGATGTCCATGGGGTGGGATGGTTATCTGAAGGGCCAGGTATGGGCCCCCCAGGAGTGCAGCATGGAAATCCTCAGCTCCCCATGATACACTTTGTGGTGGTACATGAAACTGCCCTCCACACGGTGGGGAATGGCCCACATCAATGGTTGTGCTTTGGAGGGGCCTGTCCTAGGGGAACTTAAGCCCTGCTGCTGTGTCAGGTCCCATCTCCTCCCCCTGCACTCCCCCCACCCCCCCTGCACGGTGCTTATGGGAATTCACGTATGGACCAGTTCATCAGGGCTGCTTTGTGACCATTGGCTGGAGAGCAAATAAAGATCACTGGACTCCAGTTGACTGCCTGCAAATCCCTCAGCTTTCCAGTGGGCCTCCTCAAAAAGCAGCTTGAGTAGTGGTTTGGTTGCTCCAGCCCAAGCAGCTTCTGGGAGAGGCCTCTGCCCCAGGGCTTGAGCTCAGGCAGTTTCCACTGGAGCCAAGGCCAATGAGGGGGCTGGGAGGAGGCTGAGGGAGAGCTGAGATTTCCATCATCTTCTGATGAAGGCTGGACACCTTTCTAGGAGGAACAGGGCAGCCTGTCCCAGGGCTCCCTCACCCTCACTGGGGAAAAGTTCTGCCCCAGGTTGCTCTGGAACTTCCTCTGCTCTGACTTGCAGCCATTGCCCCTTGTCCTGTCCCCACAGACACTGAGAAGGGGCTGGCCATTTCCCCTGCAGCCCATCCTGAAGATATTGAGAGACATTAATCAGGTCCCCCCTGAGTCTTCTTCTCTCCAGGCTGAACAGCCCCAGCTCACCCAGCCTTTCCTCACAGGGGAGATGCTCCAGGCCCTTCAGCATCTCCATAGCTCCTCTGGACTCTCTCCAGGAGATCCCTGGCTGTTTGATCCCAGGGAGCCCAGCACTGGACACAACACTCCAGGTGGGGCCTGCCCAGGGCAGAGCAGAGGGGGAGGATCCCCTCCTGTGACCTGCTGCCCACACTCCTCCTGATGCCCCCCAGGATCCCATTGTCTCTCTCAGCCCCTCGGGCACACTGCTGGCTCATGGCCACCCTGTCCCCCACCAGCACCCCCAGGTCCTTCTCCACAGAGCTCCTCTCCAGCAGGTCCCCCCAGCCTGTCCTGCTTTATTCCTTCCCAATATATGTGTCCCATTTCCATAAGTGGTGCTCATCTCATCCCTGGATCTTCCTTTGCTGTGGGCAGAGCCTCAGGACTGTCTCTTGCTGAGCTGTGGTGGTGGTGAGCAGTCCTCTCACAGCCTTACTGCTGAAAACCTGTGAGCACCCCCCAACACCTGGGTATTCATCAACACATTATAGACATGTAAATCATAGAATATACAGGGTGTGTTTTGTGCATATTATGGGATATCCACAGTGACAGACACTTCCAGAGGACGAGGCAAAGATCCAGTGGGTGCCAGTCAGTTTTAACACTGTATCAATGGGACCAACACCACTTTCTTCTTGCACCCCAATGGATGGTGTTGCAAACACCTGGGATGCATGAACCCCACTTTGAAGACCACCACTCTGGAGAAAGAGGGATCTCCCCTGGCAGAGGAGTCTGAGAAGGGGGATATATGTCTCTTTTGGTCCTAGGGCTGCTGTTGGGCTGTAGGGCCACACCACTGTGCCACAGTGTGGTGACACCCAGTGGTGTCACGAGTTGATGAATCCCAGAATCTCCTGAGCTGGAAGGGACCCATCAGGCCCATCAAGTCCAACTCCTGGCTCCACACAGCCCAGCCAAGCCAGAGCAGGGCACTGAGGGCATCGGCCAGACGCTTCTTGCCCTCAGCCCAGCTTGGGGCTGTGACCCCTTCCCTGGGGAGCCTGTGCCAGCATCAAACCCCCTCTCAGGACAGAATCTCTTCCTGACACCCAGCCTAAACCTCTCCTGGCTCAGCTTCTTGCCCTTCCCTTGGTTTCTGTCCCTGGTCCCCAAAGAGAGGAGAGAGATCAGCACCTGCCCCTTCACTGCCCCTTGGCAGGAAGCCACAGACCCCACGAGGTCTCCCCTCAGCCTCCTCTTCTGAACAAACCCAGGGACTTCAGCTTCTCCTTGTAAGCCTTCCCCTCCAGGCCCTTCCCCTCCAGGCCCTTCCCCTCCAGGCCCTTCTCCTCCAGACCCTTCCCCTCCAGGCCCTTCCCCTCCAGACCCTTCCCCAGGCTCATTGCCCTCCTCTGGACACTCTCCAATATTTTTATGTCCCTCTTGTCCTGGGGTGCCCAGAGCTGCACCCAGGACTCAAGGTGAGGCTGCCCCAGCGCAGGGCAGCGTGCAGGCTGAGCACAGCAACCTTGGGACCTTCCCTGTCATGAGTTCCCCATCCTCTCCCCATGCCTGTCACCTCCAGAGCTGCATCCCTGGCCAAACACGAAAGTAGCTACAACTGGCAGAGGCAGTCAGGAAGTCACAGGAGGCTCTCCCTGTCCGTAGGGGAGCAGAAGGGTGGTAGATAACTCTGGCTGACTCTGGCCTGGGGACTGTGGTTGGGAAGGGATGCAGAATTCCTGGGTTTATTGCCAAAGGAGCTTCCAATATTGTAGGTGGCCTGAAAACTGTGTTCCCCAACTGGTCCTGACTCGTCCATGTGCTGTGGTGTGTGGCATCCTCACCTGAGCAGGAGAAGGGACATTGGGTTCCTCTTGGGAAATCCTTGGCTCCAACCTCAGGGTGCAAATCCTCAGGCATGAGGGTTCCTGTAATTTCTGCTGTCAGAACCTTACAGGCTTTCTTGTCAAGAAATCCCAGCCCAGCAGTGGGATGAGGTGGGAGGAGGTGCTGTGTCTGTAGGTGTATCTCCTCTCACACACTGAGTGGTGGTCACAGCACCCCTTCCCACCCCTTTATTTGCAACCACCAAGTAACACCCTTCTGGCTCCATGTGCTGCCAAGAGCCCTGGCCCCTCCTGAAGGCACCCATGGATCAGATTAACCTGCTCTCCCACCCTGCTCCTGCCTTATCAGCCCCATTTCACTCCTGGCAGCAGCTCTCCGTTCCCAGGATTAACTTTGACTCCTGCAACTCCAAAGATCAATTTCCTGACAATGGTTTTCCCTCTTATACATATTTTATTGCATTAAGAGAAAGACATCTGGCTCTGCAGTGCCTGCAGGTCCAGCCTAGACAAGATTATCCACCACTTAACAGGAGATGCAAGCTGCCAAGCATGCCTGCTGCGGGCTGCACAGTGCTGCAGCTCAGGGAGGGCTGTGCTGAGGAGCAGCAGCTCCCACCACAAGGCCTGGCAAAGCCCCTGATTAAAAACCCAAGGCTTACCTGTGGGCAAGCAATGAGCAGTTTTTCCAAATCACCCCCCCACTGCTCTCATCAGGTCTCCAGGACATTGCACACCATTCCAAGAGGGTGGGAGGATGGAAGCCAGCTCCTGGGACAGGCTGGGACACGGCTCCCCTGCCCAGGGCCAGTGGGCTTGCTGCAGCCAGCTGTGTGAGGGGCTCTCAGAGGGAAACAACCCTGTGGAGGAGGGACTCAGCCCCCAGGGCTCCACCAAGCAATAATGCACCCGAGCATCAGCTGCATTGGTGAGGGAGAGCGAGGAGCTGTGTCCCCACCAGCAGCCCTCCCAGCTGGGAGCCCCCCAGCCCTCCTGTGATGGGTCACTGAGAGCAGCATCCCTGCTGTGGGGAGGGCAGGGGTTGCTCAGCAGCAATGGGTGTACCCTCGGTGGGTGCCTGTAGCACCCCCCTGCACAGGGCTTTCCTGATGGCCACTCTGACCTCGCTGTTTCTCAAGCTGTAGATGATGGGGTTGAGCATGGGGGTGACAACAGCGTACAGCAGGGTGAGGACCTCATCCATCTCCTTGGAGCCACTGGAGTGAGGCACCAGGTATGCAGCAGCCCCAGCACCGAAGAACAGGGTCACCACAGCCAGGTGGGAGGTGCAGGTAGCAAAGGCCCTCTGCATCCCTGCTCCCTTCTGCAGCACAGCCCCCATGATGTGGACGTAGGATGTGAGAGTGAGGAGGAAAGAGCCCACGGCGATGGTCCCAGCCAGGGCGTACATGGCAGCCTTGTTGAGGGGAGCATCAGGGCTGCAGGACACCTTCAGCAGGAAGGGCATCTCACAGAACAAGTGGTCAATGGTGTTGGGCCCACAGAAGGACAAGCGGGTGGTGAGCAAGGCCTGGATCAGGGACGAGAAGGAGCCGGTCAGCCAGGACACGGCCACCAGGCAGTGGCACGTCCTCTTGTTCATGAGCATGGAGTAGTGGAGGGGGTGGCAGATGGCCAGGTACCGATCGTAGGCCATGGCAGCCAGGAGCACACACTCAGAGCCCCCAAAGCAAAGGAAGAAGTAGATCTGTGTGATGCAGCCCACAAAGGAGATGGACTTCTGCGGTGAGAAGGAGTCTCTGAGGATCTTGGGGAGGGTGACAGAGGAGTAGCAGATGTCCACGAAGGAGAGGTGGCCCAGGAAGAAATACATGGGGGAGTGGAGGTGGGCATCCAGCCAGATGAGAGTCACAATGAGCAGGTTCCCCAGCACTGTCACCAGGTAAATGAGTGAGAAGCACAGGCAGAGGGTCACCTCTGCTCTGTAGGCACTGGAGAACCCCAGGAGAAGAAACATGGTGGGGCTGCTGAGATTTCCCCACTGCAGGGACTGGGGGCTCATCTACAGGGAGAGCAGGAGCAGGTCAGGACAGGTAGAAGGAGAGTGAGTGCACACCATGCCTGGTGCTCCCCTCACCTGGCTCCAGGGGCTCGGGGGGCAGCACGGCGGTGGGGGCAGGTGGGGAGTCTCCAAAACCACGGGGCTTTTGATGGTCAAAGCAGCCCTCAACTCTGTTCCACCTGAAGGACACCAGAGCCAGTTGGGACCTCCCCTCTGCAGTCCATTGGGATCCTAGGGACTGGTAAATGGGTAAGAGCAGCTCCTCTCCTGACCTGCAACTGGAGCATGGTCTGAGGAGCCCACCAAGCATGGCAGGTTGGGCCCTGCCTTGCTGAGCAGTTGCTGCCCTTCGTGGGACAAAACTGTGTTGTCACCATTAGTGAGGATGAAGATCTCCTGCCTCCCCTTCTCCACCACAGACTGTGGGAGCAGACCTCCCCAAAATAAAAGAAGTTAAAATGACAGAGAGGTGCATGTCTGTGAGCACTGCCCAGCAGAGGCCAGCCTCAGGCTCACCCCTAGACAGCAATGGCATGGAGGGGTGTCTGACACATGTCAGGGGGACACCAAAAGGTGGTTTTGTAATTGAAATGGGCTTGAGGGTGGCAGAGCCACTAGCCTACAGGGAAAGAGACTGAATCCAAGGAGAAGCTGGAGCTCAGGGGCAAATGAAGATGAGAGACAGGAGATTCTGAGTGAAACTAAACCGACTGAATGCAGAGGAGGAGCAGTAAGGGATGATCAGAGGTTCCCACGAGCCTGCCAGAAGCTGTTGGTGCTGACAGCACTGCCACTGTGTCCTTCCAGGGAGAAATGTGGGAGCATCTGCCAGCTGTGAAGAGGAGGAGGCACCAGGCTGGGAAGACCTCAGCACTCTCAGATGACATCGCAGGCTTGCTCCAAGGGGGATGCTCCAAGGGGGATCAGGGACAAGCCCACCATGCTGGGGATGTGCTCCACAACATCCATTCAGGGGTCTGTCCAGCTGTCAGGGGGAGCAGGGAGGGAGGCAGGAGCAGCCAGCCCAAGGCTTGGTGCCATGGGAAGAGGTGTTTGGGCAGCCACAGCCTCCACAGACTCTGTCCTCCTGAGGCAAGGAGAAGGGCCAGGGGGAGCAGAGAAGTCTTCAGGGATTTGATGCCAGGCTTCGAACCAGGAAGGGGCTGGAGGGCGAAGGAGGGCTGTACTCTGCATGCTGGTTTGGGATGTGCTGGAAGAGCAGGAGCTGGTCACCAAGGGAATAACCACAGAGGAAAGGGAGCTGTGGGGACAAGGCACCAGCCTTCTGCTGCCTCCTCTGGCTCAGGAGCAGCAATGGCCCATAGGAAACAACACAAACAAGTGTGGCCTCATGCAAAGCCACTATAGAGGCACTCCAGTTGCGACGTGGAGCCACCCAGGACAGCAGATGTCCTCAGAGGTCAGAGAAATAGCTGGTGTGACCAGAGCAGAGGCAATGGAAGTCCCAGGAGGAGATGGCAAGAAAGGGAGATGAGAAGAAAAGGTAGTGCAGCACAAGATGTTGATAAAAGACCATCCAGAGATCCTCCTGGACCTAAATCTCCTTGGGAAGGAGGAAAAGGAAGATCTGCCATGATGATGCTGGGGGGTCTGTTGCAGATCCCCCCAACCAGACTCATGTGAGGAGAAAGCCCTGGGAGAATAAGTTATTTGAAGAAGATGAGCCCTTTGGAGGGGAGGGGGATTATAAATCACAGCTTTGTCTCTGATGGGCATTCCAGATACCCTTGGATATGACATCTCATGTATCTCTTCAGCAGGTCACAGCATGCAGTGAGCTGATGGGGATTTTTTTGTACCTGTTCCTGAAAACCAGGCTGTTTTTAGAAGAGCTATTTGAGAAAATAACTTCAGCTGGAGCAGGCATGAGTCAATGCCACTGTGCGTAAATGGGAAGATCAATAGGAGTAGATTGGTGTCTGTGAGCAAGCACAAAGCAAGTGAGGAGAGCTGGGTGCTGCAGCTGGGCAGATCTGGGCAGTCGAGCGTGCAGATCAGTCACAGACTCCCAGGGGTTGGCAGGGCCCTGGAGAGCTCCTGGGGTCCAAGCCCCTGCCAAAGCAGCTCCCCAGCTCATACTGCACAGGGCGGCGTCCAGACGGGGCTGGAATCTCTCCAGAGATGGAGACTCCACACCCCCTGGGCAGCCTGGCCCAGGGCTCCCTCACCCTCACTGGGGAAAAGTTCTGCCCCAGGTTGCTCTGGAACTTCCTCTGCTCTGACTTGCAGCCATTGCCCCTTGTCCTGTCCCCACAGACACTGAGAAGGGGCTGCCCATTCCCCCTGCAGCCCATCCTGAAGATATTGAGAGACATTAATCAGGTCCCCCCTGAGTCTTCTTCTCTCCAGGCTGAACAGCCCCAGCTCACCCAGCCTTTCCTCACAGGGGAGATGCTCCAGGCCCTTCAGCATCTCCATAGCTCCTCTGGACTCTCTCCAGGAGATCCCTGGCTGTTTGATCCCAGGGAGCCCAGCACTGGACACAACACTCCAGGTGGGGCCTGCCCAGGGCAGAGCAGAGGGGGAGGATCCCCTCCTGTGACCTGCTGCCCACACTCCTCCTGATGCCCCCAGGATCCCATTGTCTCTCTCAGCCCCCAGGGCACACTGCTGGCTCATGGCCACCCTGTCCCCACCAGGACCCCCAGGTCCTTCTCCACAGAGCTCCTCTCCAGCAGGTCCCCCCCAGCCTGTCCTGATTCCAGCAGTTATTCCTCCCCAGGTGCCAGACTCTCCACTTGCTCTTGTTTAATCTCATCTGGTCTCTCCCTGCCCAGCTCTCCAGCCTGCCCAGGCCCTGTTGGATGGCAATGCAGTGTCCTGCCTGCCAGTCAAAAAGAACTGGGATTTTATGAGAGCAAAGGTGCAAAACCCTGCTGGAACTCCCTCTTGAGCACTGGTGGAGCTGGGCTGCTCCCCTAGCAAACCAGCAACACCCAGACCCCAAGGAGGGTATGTGGAGGGAGTGGAAAGTCTGCACAGAATGATGAAGGGGTCGCAGGGGGAGTCTGCAAAGCGCTTGTAGGGTCATGAGATCAATATGCAACCTTCAGCCAGGCTGCTGAAGGACAGACAGGCAGCCCCTGGTGCTCCTCAGTTCCCTGCCCAGGAGTCAGACATCACCCTCTCCCACGTTTCCAGGACAATGAGGAGTTGTGGATAGGGTAGGGAGGCTGGTGACAGCATGAAGGCATGGGGACAGCACCAGCAAGGAGGGAGGAGAGGCTTCTCAGGTTTGCCTCATGTCTGCAGGGCTTTGGGAGGGGAGCGTGGCTACCCCTGAGCTTAGGAGGAATACATGTTGCTTCTCCTGCAGTGAGGGTGCAGAGTGTCTTCATGACAGGGGCTGGAGCTGGTGGCAGTAGAGGAATCCAGTGCAGGGATCTGAAGGCTTTAGCAGAAAGAAAGCTGAGTGGACACAGGAGCTCTGGGACTATGGAACCATCTGCATGACACCCAGTCCTCTGGTCAGCCCAGGGCAGTGGTGAGTGGCACAGGGTGCCAAACTGGCCTCAGGGACAGAGGAAAGGTTTCCAGCCCATGTAGGGAGATACTGATGCTGTGGCACGTTGCTGGGTGGTGCAGAGGGAGCAGGGAGCCCACCTGAGGAGCAGGGAGCTGAACCAGGCTGTCAGGATGCCACCAGAGACGATACGGTACGACATGGTCAGCCCAGAGAAGCAAAGCCAAACAGGGACTGGGGAGCAGAACCCCAGGCACAAGGATGCTGTGTGGGTGAGCTGTGCAGGCAAGCCTGCCAGAGCTGGCAGCTTACACCTCATGGCAAAAATTACTTGGACCCTTGAACTATCTCCTGAGGTTTGCACCAGGGTTTGGATGAAGAGCCCAGGTCTCATGCCATGCCTTCTCAGGAGGTTGGGGGCCCACAGCAGGCCCATCATGGGGCAAAGGCAGGAGGGATTTTGGCTCCTAAAACTCTTCATCACCACTGAAAACTTTTCCCTTTACCCAAAAGAAACCTGCTCTAAATATATGTGGACGTCCACAGAGCCTCTGCATTCATTCAGTGAAGTAGAGGTGGGAAATGACATGCCTGGTTCACCTGGAGAATCCAGGCGTGGGACCCCAGGGGAGGGTGCTCACCCCCAGTCTGCACCCCGTGGCCCCCCAGCCCTGGGAACAGCCCCAGAGGCTGTCTCTCCAGGGCACTGCCACGCTGGCACCAGCTGCCTCACTGGGAGGTGGAGGGGACAGCAGGGCTGAGGCATGGCAGAGCCCCCAGCCTGTAGGTCAGGGATGGAGAAGCCAAAGGGGGGACATGAGAGGCATCTTCATTTCATTCCCCAGTAGCTGTCAGGGTTCACAGTTAAATCTGATCTGATAATCATTAGCTGGATGAGCAGGCAGTGATTGGAAGTGTCTGTTTGCCTTTCTGCTAATTGAATTGCACTTGATTTGCAATCAGATCTAATGAGGCAAGTGAGCTGGAGGTGGACCTGGGAGCAGCTGATGGGTGCTGCCCTGGGTGGCCAGCACCAGTCCTGCTGTGTTTGTGGAGCCACTCCTGGGCAGACTGGGAATGCCAACGGGATGCTGGCTGTGGCCCAGGGGAGTGAGGGGTGTGTGGGCAGCGGGGCAGAGCTGTGTTTGCAGGAGGGGCAGCGCTCCTGCCCTGCTGGGAGGGGTGTGCTGCAGCACTGCGACCCTGGCTGCTCACCTGGATGGCTGCTGGGCCAGGGGAGGCACTGCCAGGAGCTTCTTCCCCTTGGAGAAATATGGGTTTGATAGGGACTGTCCAGTGGGTAAGAAATTGGCTGGGTGGTCACAGAGGGTAGTGGTCAACAGCTTGATGTCCAGATGGAGAGGAAGGGTAACAAGTGTCCCTCAGGGATCTGCACTGGAACCAGTGTTATTCAATATCTTCATCAACAGAATAGGCAGTGGGATTGAGTGCACCCTCAGCAAGTCTGAGGATGATGCCAAGCTGAATGGTGCAGTCAACACAGCAGAGGGATGGGATGTCATCCAGAGGGACATGGACCAGCTAGAGAGGTGGGCCCATGTGCACCTCATGAGGTTCAACAAGGCCAAGTGCAAGGTTTTGTTTGTGGGTTGGAGTAACCCTCCTTATCAATCCCAGGCAGGGGGATGATGTGATGGAGAGCAGCCCTGAGGAAAAGGACTTGGGGTACTGATGGACACAGAGCTGGACAGGAGCCAGCAATGGGCACTCCCAGCCTGGAAGGCCAGTGGCATCCTGGGCTGCATCCCCAGAACTGTGACCAGCAGATCGAGAGAGGGGATGGTNCAGCAGGTCCAGAGGAGGCCATGAGGATGATCCGAGGGCTGGAGCAGCTCTCCTACAAAGACAGGCTGGGAGAGCTGGGCTGGCTCAGCCTGGAGAGGAGAAGGCTGCAGGGAGACCTCCCAGCCCCTTCCAGCCCCTGAAGGGACCCACAGGGAAGCTGGGCAGGGCTGTTGTAAGGGCAGGGAGTGATGGGATGAGGGGTGATGGGTTAAACTAGAGCAGGGCAGGGTTAGATGGGACACTGGGAAGAAGTTCTTCCCTCTGAGGGTGGTGAGACACTGGCCCAGGTTGCCCAGAGAGCTGGTGGAGGCCCCATCCCTGGAGACATCCCAGGTGAGGGTGGATGAAGCTCTGAGCACCCTGCTCTAGTGAAAGGTGTCCCTGCTCATTGCAGGGTGGGACTGGATGGCCTTGGAAGGTCCCTCCCAACCCAACACATCCTATGATTCTATGATAGATCTGCTGGCCATGGGAGGGGGGCACAGAGCAGGGCAGGAGCCTGGTGCAGGGCTGGCTCCTTCCCCCCTCCACCCTACAGCTGTGCTGCCCTTCAGCCTTGGCTCTGCATGGCTGCAGGGACACCCCCTTACCTTGGGCAGCTGCTTCCTCTCTTCACCCCGGTGCCTCTGGCAGCACCAGCACTGCAGGTGATTCCAATATATTCCTGGGGGGCACTTGGGAAAAGATCCCCCATTACAGCCCAGCCCATAATTGCTCTGCACAGCCCCTCAGGCACAGCACTGGGGGTGCTGTGGGACCAGGAGAGCAACGCTCTGAGGGAATAGGGGGTGTGGGTCCTTCGTGCCTGCCAGTGGACACCCCAGAGGGGTGCTGCAGCAGCATCCCCACAAAGGGGCTCCACGCTGCAGGGGTGTGGTGGTTTGGCCCTAACCAA
>VZTU01015541.1:0-21138 GCA_013400835.1 Zapornia atra
AGTCCAGGTAGACCACATCCCTCATCCATTCCCCTCATCCATTAAGCGGGTCACCTTGTGATAGAAGGCAATCAGGTTAGTTTGTTGAGATCTGCCTTTGTAAACCCATGTTGACGAGTCCTGATCCCCTGGCCATCAAGCATGTGCCGATTTCAACTTGTGTGCTACTGCAGGACAGGTGAAATTGTCTTTAATTGGTTTGTTACAGAAGCCCAAGCTACACGATTAGAGCAGACGAAATTTTGCTGTAATTGAGGAAAACATTCAAATGTCAAATCAAATGTTTTTATTCCCTTGAGAGTATAAGAACAAGAGGCACCTGAATTTCCCAGTATCTTCTTATTAGAGTAGACTGGACGTCATCTTACAAGAAAAAATTGTCTTTCCAAATTATTATAGTTGTACGTATCTTCTCCAAAGTTTAACACAACACAAGATAATTTATTTTAACGTTGTTTTTTCTAAATAAAGATTTTCAGCATACATAAAAGCTTGTGTGTACAGATAGATCAAATTATTGTGTTCTTAATAACTATATAAACATGATCATTTCTTAAAGTATATCGGTATATATATCAATTCATGTCAGCTTTAATGGAGGATAACAGGAACTGAATGTTTCAACACAAAACAGTATCACATTAATGTATTTCTATTTTATGGAATTTCTAGTTAAAAGCTTTACCACTTTAATAATTTTTCTCTGCATGCCTTAAGATTTTATTCTGTGCAAATAAGGGTGGGGGATTTTGCTTTGTTTTGCTGGATGTTTTTTAGGTTGGAATAACAGTACTCTAGGCACTTTTCAAGTAGTGATAATTTTCTGAGGTTTGAGAAATAATTAAAGCTACTTTTTCAGACTGTTTACACATAATAAGAAACTATCTCATATCAAAAAGTTTACACATAATAAGAAACTATCTCATATCAAAAAGTAGGTCGTTAGACGTATGTCAGCATAATTGTCCTAATGAGTAAGATTCAATTTATAGTGGAACTATTGAAATTCAAACCCCAAATTTTCAACTTCATTAATATTTGTTACCATTTTACTTAAATAGGAGACA
The DNA here is from genome assembly GCA_013400835.1 of Zapornia atra. Lineage (NCBI taxonomy): Eukaryota > Metazoa > Chordata > Aves > Gruiformes > Rallidae > Zapornia > Zapornia atra. The sequence goes on from VZTU01015541.1 coordinate 1,068, forward strand.
AACTAATTTTTCAGTTTATCTTTTCACTCAGAAGATTTTTGGAGGTAAAAAGGGGAGAGGGGGGAAATGGAGGTGACTCAGGTATTCATCATTGATAAAGCAGGCTAGCAGACATCCAGATAGAGGTAAGTCTGTGGACATGCTAAAATGGTCTGACCAGAAATTTTGTAACTCTGGGAACATAGGCCAACAAAAAAATACACCCCTTAGGTGCTAACCCTAAAGCATCAGCTCTATGGTATTACATTCTTAACAACTAATCTAGGGTATAACTGCAAAGGACTTCTTGTATATGTAGTGATAGTAGTGACAATGATCCACAATATGTGTTGTAAATTAATGAGTCATAGAATCATAGAATGGCTTGGGTTGGAAGGGACCTTTAAAGGTCATCTAGTTCAACCCCCCCTGCAATGAGCAAGGACGTCAACCCGATCAGGTTGCTTAGAGACCTGTCCACCCTGAAATTTGAAATTATGAAAGTTGTATTAAGATTTTTGTTCAGTTGCAGAAATTCCATGTAAATTTTCTTTTTTTTTTCCTTATTTTACTTTCTGTCTTAATACAAAACCCACAAATGCTAAATTATATTCATGTTAAAGGGCCTTTATACCACTCTGAGAAAAGTTTTATGCACGTGTGTGTCCTGTTCTGAGGGCATGACAAAAAAGGATTTAAATGACAAAAATATGAAATTTGTGGCAGTCTTGTCACTTTCCTTTTTTTTATGTGACTTGAGGTTGAGGAAGAAACTCATATCTTTCAGTGAAGTTCTGTCCTTTTTTTAGCAGTTTTTTAAAGGCTTAAATGCTACATTCTCTTACATATACAAAGTCAATTAACAGGCTTTAATAATTTAGACAAGTGACATAGTAAGTGTCATATATTTTTTTATGGCTTAGCCAGATGGTATTACAAAAAAAGTATGCAAAACTGGCTAGTATTACACCTTCGACTTTCCACACTTGTCAAAAGGATAAATTGATTTTTTGTTCAGACAGAATCTCAGAAAAAAAACAACCTTAATAATTTTAATGCAGAGCTTGAATAACTTTGGACAACATTTGATCTGGTTTACTTGACCTCCCTTGAGCAAATGAACTAGGGTCTCTGGCTGAGACTTGTGTTTTCATCACTCATCAGAAGCTATCCATGTATTTTAAGATTATTGAAACTGGATATCCATATCTATACAGATCGATTGATAAATAGATATATGCATATATACATACATGCATGCATATATAAGTAAGTATTTAAGGAATTAGAGGTTGCTGCAATGGAGGTGTAGCAGGCTGACAAATCCTGCTTGTTTTAAAGGTCAAAACAAGACTTCACTCATTATTACTATTGACCTTATTATCATTGTTATAATTACAATTCATATAAATTATTATAATGGTATTAGTTTATTATTGTCATTGTCATTTATTCACTCATTTACAGCACAGTGTCTGCCAAACATTAAACTTTATGTGTCATTTAATGCATGCAAGCTGGAGCAGAGGAAGTTCCATGTGAATGTGAGTAGAAACCTTTTCCCTGTGAGGGTGACAGAGACCTGAGCCAGGCTGCCTAGAGAGGTTCGGGAGTCTCCTTCCCTGGAGACATAACCCTCCCAAAACGGGAACTCACTTCAGCTTCTGATCTTACTTGTCTTGATTTTCTCTTGTTTGCCATCCCTCTTGTGCATTCCTGAGGATGCTCTATCTATTTACAGTCCTTGTGTGTAATTAATGTGAGAAATCTTTTGTCACTTTTACATGCAACTATGCACATCTTTCTTTGCACCTTCTGTGGTTATTTTTCTTACATGTGTATGTAGAATTCTGAGACTGTGCCTGGCTACCCTGCCACAGTGCTACAAATTGAGTAAAAGCCAAGTTAATATTTAATAGATCCACAGCAGTGCTCTTAAGATTCAGTGATAGCTTTAGTATGTTTAAACAACTGTGACATAACAAAAACCTGTGGGGAAAAAAAAAGGTAAACTCCAACTTCTAAAGAACTGAAATTATGTGTATCAAGTATGCAACAGTTTATATAAACTCATTGAGTTCTGCTGTCAAAGCACACAGCTGATCCTGTGCTTTAATGTTGCTATTTATCTATTGAGTCTCCTCTGGGGCTCCTACCCACCCAAAAGTCTTGATCAAAGTAGACCATACTGATAGGAAACATGCCACCCATGTGTAACATGAAAGCAGAACAATCCTTTAGTGTCCCCTAGAAGGTCTAGGAGCACCTCAGTCTACCTATTAATGGCTGTTGCTCTGCACAGACATTGCACTTAACAGGAACAGATTGCAGCCCAGCAAAACACTTTCTGAAGTAAAAGCATACTGGATTTCATGTTGGCTACATCTAGGGAGATATCTATCTTTGCATGTCAAGTAAAGATTTTTAAAACAAAAGTAATATAGACTGAGCCAGAGATTAAATAGTCGTTTATAATAATCACAGTGTACAAATGATTTTTAAAACCAAGAAATTTCTTAACATTAGCTTGGTATATAGCTTTTAATTGTTTCCTTGAAAATTTTTATAGACTTGTTTTTCCTTGGGATCTGACATGAGATAACCAAATTGTTTATGCTGGAGAAACTGACAGAAGACCAACTCCTCTCTCTCATTATATTGGAGTCAACAGCAAGAATAAAGCTTGAGAACTTGTGGAGACATTGTCTGATAACCTGTGAACTTTTGGACTTCAAAAATTCCAGAGGGATACAAGTTCTGAAATTCAGCATTGAATTTTATGCCAGTTTAAGTCTGATTCACACTACCTAGCTCTTCTTTTTCAGTGCTTTCTATCAGCAGAGGTCAGTTTCTCTACACTCATTTTGCTGATGAAAAGTAACGAGGCACAGAGAGGTAGAAGTGATTTGTCTAAACCCATCCAGAAAGTGCAGGTGGCTTTAGAGCCTGAGTTCAGAAAGTCCAGTGCTGTCAAAATGTTGTATCCAGGTTACAGAACAGGATGCTTGAATTCCCACAAGTTTCTTAGACTTAAAATCTTTCTAATGACAAAAGAAACACACCTTAAATACAGAGCCAAGGATTTATTCCTAGTCTGAAATCTTAGAAGTCTAATTGGAGCATTGCTGCTAGTAGTCACAATGATACTAACACTGCATTTAATATTATATGTACATATACAGACTCAGAATCATAGAATCACCTGGGTTGGAAGAGACCCTTTAGATCATAGAGTCCAACCAGAGCCTAACCCTGACTATTCCAGCTCTAGATCATGTCCTTAGGGACTTCATCTACATGCCTTTTAAATACATACCTCCAGGCATGGTGACTCCACCACCTCCCTGAGCATCCTGTTCCAATGTTTGACAACCCTTTCAGTAAAGAAATGCTTCCTGATATCTGACCTAAATTTCTCCTGGTGCAATTCTAATCCATTTCCTCTCATCCTACCACTTGTAACCCAAGAGAAGAGACCAATGCCAACATCTCTGCAACTGCCTTGCAGGTAGTTGTAGAGAGAGATAGGGTCTCCCCTCAGTCTCCTTTTCTCAAGACTAGACAATCCCAGCTCCCTCAGCTGTTCCTCAGTCAACTGCAGAGCTCCCAGTTAACTGGAGATCAGCCAATGTGATGCCCTTCCACAGGACGATCCAGAAAGAGGATCCAGTAACTACAGACCTGTCAGTACCAGGGAAGGTTATGAAGCAGGCCATCTTGAGTACCATCACATGGTGTACACTGGACAACGTGGCAATCAGGCCAAGACAGCATGGATTCATGAAAAGCAGGTCCTATTTGACTGACCTGATCTCCTTCTATGACTAGGTGCCTTGCTTAGTGGATGAGGGAAAGGCTATGGATGTTCTTTACCTGGACTTTAGTAAAGCCTTTTACACCATTTCCCACAGCATTCTCCTGGAAAAACTGGCTGCTCATGGCTTGGATGTGTGTACACTTTGCTGGGTAAAAAAGCTGTCTGTATGGCCAGGCGCCAAGAGTTATGGTGAACGGACTTAAATCCAGTTGGTGGCCAGTCACAAGTGGCATTCCCCAGGGCTCAGTACTGGGACCAGTTTTCTTTAATATCTTTATCACTGATCTGGATGAGGAGATCGAGGATACCCTCAGTAAGTTTGCTGATGACACCAAGTTGTGCAAGAGTGTTGATCTGCTTGAGGATGGGAAGGCTCTGCAGAGGGATCTGGACAGGCTGCATCAATGGGCTGAGGCCAGCTGTATAGGTTTCACCAAGGCTCAGTGCTGGGCCCTGCCTCTGGGTCACAACATTCCCAGGTGACACTACAGACTGGATGGAAAGCTGCCTGGTAGAAAAGGAGCTGGGGGTGTTGGTCAACAACTGGCTGAACATGAGCCACCAGTGTATTCAGGTGCCCAAGGTGACCAACGGCATCCTGGCTTGTGGCAGACCAGTGCAAGTATCAAGACCAGGGTAGCGATAGTGCCACTGCACTCATCACTGGTGAGGCCAGTGTATTTTTTGTAGAGTTTCCAGCAAGTACAGACAGAAGGCATATCTCAGTGACGTTTATCCAGCTTCCAAAAGAAAAAAAAAAAGCTTTGTGATCTAAGCTGTTAGTTCTAAGTGATCATAGCTCATAGCTTCACTAAGTGACCTGCTGCCATGCCCTTGGCTGTCATGCTGCAAAGGTTTTTTTCTGCCACTTTTCTTAAGTTATAATGTCTCACTACACCTTCAGCCAGGTCACCTGATTTCACTTGTTTTATTTGTCCTTAGAGAGCCATCTGTCTGCACGGCCCAAGGTGTCTTTAACCTTGCCATGTAGAACTGCAATTTGGAGAGCGGCCTATTTTCCCAGCTCCAAACAATGCACCATACTGACATTTAGCCTGGGTGGGAGGGCATCTCCTATGCCTTCCAGTTTCAATAGTATCTAACCAAAGTTGTGACAGAATATTATGCTCACCGTGGCTCAGTAAAGCCCCAAATCTGTTGCCTTCGTTTTATTTCATCAGATTACTCATCATGGCTAGTGGGAATCTTCTAAAGCAGTTTTAAATCAGCACTGAAAAATCAAAATGGAGATTTTGAATTAACATGTAGCACTGTTCCTGGAACTCCAGCCATGAAGAGTATCCTCAAGGCCACAATGAAATTTTTTAATAGGGAGATGATGCAAAACCTGACAGACATATTTTGGTTCACCATGCCACATCTAACTACAACATACCGGGCAGGAGCAGTCCAGGACCTGAAGCTTTAAACCTTTTTTCTTTCTGTCTTTTTTTCTGAACCAGAGCAACGGTCCCCTTATTGCTCAGTGGACTATTCACTTTTTGGGATAAGGAGAAAAGAGAAATTTGAAAGAGATTTTTCTGAAAGATTTTCGATTCAGGATGAGAACGATCTTCAAATATCTAAATGTTGCTCAGAAGAAAATGTTTTCTTTCCCAGCTCTCCCTTTTCATCTTTCTTTTTCAATCTACTTGCGAGTTTTATTTGCCTTCTATTCAATTTTCACTAAGCCTTACTCCCCATTTGGCATCCTAACTACAAATTCTGCAGTATCCTGAGTGTGCAGAGGAATAAAATTATATAAAACATATATAAAACATAGATCCTCAGAACTTTCACTTCTCTGACAGACTCTACCTTTCCTTCCCCAGTGATAGAAAGGACCCTTTCAAATTTATTTTCCAAGTCATGAAAGCTATTGTATATCAGGCACACTGAACTGCTTACTACTCAGATTTCTTTAATAGAAAAGGAAACTTTAAAAGAGACCCAGTCATCCACAGATGGCTAGTAAAGACAGCAGAGGTTAGGAAAGAATCAAAAGCAGTTATAACAGAATAAATCTGAAATAATGAAACAAGTAGAATAAGATAATAGTAAGGGAAGGGAATAGAACAGGTGAAGACTTACTCCATCTCTTCTCCCTGAAGCTGACAGTAGAATAGAAATAATCCTCTATAATGAAAAGGTGTGCTTACGTTTTAATGAAATATGAAAAAGGAAAAATAAGGGAAAATATTAAATAAAAAGTAATTATACATCTAGAAAACATGACCTACAAGGCAGGGCTGAAATAAAGCTGAGATAGCTTAGTCAAGGAGAGGCTAAAGGGAGGTGTGGAAACAGTCATCAAATACGTAATAAGCGGCAAAAAGCAGGAAAAATATATTTTCTTAAGTAAATAAGACAAAAATAATTGGCTTAATCTGCAACCAGGGTTACCTAATTAGAAAGGCAATGAAACTGGTGGGGACAGTTTGAAGACAACATCCTTTGTAGTATTTACTTCTGTTACTGAATTTCAGCCTATATAACCTCTTCAAGTCTTTGTCTGCCTTATTTTCTGAGGACAGTAAAGGTTTCTAATGCAAAATGACATTTTGGCTGTTAGCATGTTCAATATGAATCAGATTTGAAAAATCTTTTCTTAAATTTTGCTTTTACAGAACTCTTTTGCCTAAGTCTACATTTTTGTCCCTAAAATCCTTGACACTAAGATCTGGTTTTGTGCATTTTGTTATGAAGTCAACTTGGATGATGCTGAGCCAGTGACTGCCAAAGCTAAATGTTTAAAGAGATGGAGTTGAGCACTTGATGCCCCTTCAGTAAGTGTTGAGTTTTTCTTTTTATGAATTTCAGAATAATCAGTACTACTGGGGCGGTGTTAAACTCTTCAATAAAAGAAAAAAATCTGACCTCAGGTTTTAGCAATAGGCTTATTTTGTTTAAAACAGTCTGGTGGGCAGTTTAACAGCTGTTCAAGAAATGTAAAACGTGCTTCTTTTCAACATGTAGTGAAAGAAAATAATCTCAGCAATCCTGCCCATGGCAGGGATGAGATATGATAATGTTGTTATGTATGAACAGCATTAATACTGTGATAATCCTCCAGTATAGGTTTAGCTTTTACAACTGTATCATTTTATTATGCTTAGTATAAATGAATCTAGTTGCCCGAATGTGTATCACTATGGCTACTTCAGAATTTTTTAATCATTTTGAAATAAGCCATTTAATCCTTGACAGGATATTCTGGCAGTTGTCACATGAAAATATGAGACCTTATTTGAAGATATTAATTTTTAAATACTTGTTAATTCTGAAAATCGTATTGGGCTCAGCTGAGGAAGTAAAAACAAGGAACAAAAGCTTTCTGTAAATAAACAAGTGTCAGGAAAATCTATAAGGTGACTTATAGATTACTTATAAATTTTACATTTTATTTCCCTTATCATCTGTATCACAATAGGAACTGCATTAACAGTAAATACCAAAGAATTTTTTGCTTCCCAGCAATCAGCATTCAAACCGTCTTCTTGTTGCATATAATCCTCAGCCTTGATTAAAACAAAACAAAAAACAACCCTGTAGTTTATAAAAGTGTCTAAGAGGTCCATTTGAATTATGTTCAATATACCATCACCTCCAAAGTTTGTGGTTTGAACCCTGGACAACACTTCTAAAAGAACAGCAGCTTCATAAAAATTTGTTCACATCCATGTAGGAGCTTAGGCTGGGTCTGGCTGAGAGGGATTTGATTTTGGGTAGGATTTTGGGAATTGAGTTGGGTAGGCATGATCTTGGGAGAGGAGCGATGGAGCAGCTTGTTGATTACCTGGAGTACCACCAAGGACCATCCCACCACAGAGATAATGACTTTCTTGCAGTAGTTTGATGCACTTGGGGAGGACTGCCCTTGCTCTTTGTATGAATGTAATTTCATGGCATTTGTGTGTACCTATCAAATTAAAATCAACTTGAATATTGGGTAGTGCTGTAGAAGTCGGCCTGATTATTGCATCTCAATTGTAACTTTATTTCCCCAGGTTTTATTTGGTTTTACCATACTGTTATTTTATATTTAAATTGATGTGGGTATAGCATCTCCCAGAGGTACACTGAAGCATTTGCAATACTTTGCAGCCTAATACTTAAATTTCCATTCGTTCAAGAGCTGAAGCCTACAGTGAGTTGTACCTTTATGGAGTTCTGGGATCCCCATTATCAATATCTGTTTTCACACCGAGAAGGAAGTCATTTCACTTTAATATTAATTTAATATTTAACCCTATGATCCTTTACTCTTACTTAAAAAAAGAGCTTTTCCCCTGATATCAAAGTTCATTCATGTTGTTAAGCCAGACTGAGCAATAGTGTTTTACCCAGAGCCATGCTGAAATTCATTGGCTGAATTTAGACTTGTAAATTAAATATGTCAATGTGAGTTCACTTGACTTAAAGCCAACTGCCACAGTATTATTTGTGCCCATGATAAACTTGTGTCTAACTCTCCATACCAGCATGGTCACAGAGGAAACACTGGTCCCAGTACTGTTTACTCCAGGCCTGGTAATGGTTGGGGTCAGTCCTGTCAGTCCTTGGAGGCTTCAGCTAGATCTGTTCCAGGGACTGCTCTGATAATTAAACAGTACAGACAATCACTTCCTTTGCTGATCAATATTTCCTGGCTCCTTCTTGTGGATTAAATAGTAATGAATACCATTTAGTGCATTTATAGGTGTTCTACTGTCCTTCATCTCCATTGCTCAACCATGTATTCTTGAGCCTCCTTCGTGGGTCACAGTATCAGAAGCAAAAGGGGCAAGGTTTTTTCTCCCCACTAGTATATGCTCTCAGGGAATTGCTGGAGGTGACAGAAATTTCAGACTAATGCCCATTATACCTGAAAAAGCACTTAAAAATTAATGGGGGGGAAGGTACATGGCAGTATCCCTACTTCCTTTTTACCTGTGTGTGATCCTTTAAAAACAAACTAAAATATCACTAACATTTTCAAACACTTTTAAAAAAAAAAAGTTATTTTTTACCTCCAATGATGCCTTCATTTTTGAGGTAGATATTATGTGCAGCTATAATTCCTCACAGAAAAAGAGTTGTTCAAATAAAACACTTTTTTTTTTATGTATTGCAAACATAGACTTCTGTTGTGTTAATTAGTAATTACATCAATGAAAATCAAATTGGATTCTAAGTTCATATCAGTCAATGAAGATTTATTTAACTTAATTCTGATTCAATATCAGAATGCATTAATTATTCATTGCTCATCAGTTGAAATATATACATTTATATCTGCTGCAGTATAATGTAGATGATCACAACTAGATCATGTTCAGAATAAATACATACAATTACCTCTGAGGAGCTGGAAGGCTTTATTTAGCAATTTTTTTCTGATTTCTAATCCTTTTTTACAATAGATCAACACTTTTTTGTCTGCTAAATGGAGAATTAAACAATAATTATTGTTAAAGAGCAACACCAAGTGTATGTCATAGCTATAACCTTTAAATCAGAATATTTTCCAAATGCTTTAAATAAGTATTTGATGGAATGTTACCAGTCAGAAGGTTCTGTTTCTCTTTCCTTCTGTGTTTTGTTGTTTGTCTGGTTGGGGTTTTTTAACTGTCTTATGACAAGTAATATTCTCTTATGTGGAATCATTCAACAGCTGCATCAAGGAAGGACAAGAAATATTACTGGTATTTCCACCAGTCTTAGCAGCTGGGAAAATGAAAAGTCATTTCATGCTGGATGTTCAGAGCAGAGGGAGAATTATGTAGAGAGAAAACATGAAGTAAGTGAAAGAAAAGCAAGAGCTGAGCAATAGCTCCTTTGTGTATTTGTCCATTTTACATTCATATGAAACTGGTCTTTTTTTACTTTCTCTCCTGCTGCCTTTTAACAGTTTTCTGATGCTAATCCTAAAAACTTTCTCATCTTTTATTGATCATCTGAAAGCCACAGCTTTGCTCATTAGCCTTCCAAACCCACGCTATGAACCCAGTTCATTCTAGTAAAAATGCACATATATTTCATAACCATCACCTGCACACACACATCTGATTCATTAATGCACATGTGAAAGGGTCTTTCTTTCCTATCTGCCCTTTTGACCCCCTAAAGAGCAGCTATAATTTCAAAATATAGCAAGATTTCTCTTTCTGTACTGATACTTGTATTGAATGCTGGTGTATCCCACTCCATATTCACATGTCCTCCAAGTATCAGCAGGGGCTCTTAGCCCATCTATGATCCATGCCCAGATAGACTCACAGCCCCTCAATCCAGTTACCAGAGAAATGCTGAGGCCACAGTTATGTCACTTGCCCACATACCTTAATGCTTAATACACCACTATCTGGTAATAAAATGGGCATTGCGTGCGCCCTTCATCAATGTAATAATGGGCAGCAAATAAAAAGAGGAACTATTTCTGTCCTGCATCTGTTCAGAGAACATAAGGACTAATGAATCATAAAAAAGATGCTAAAGGATGGAAAGTAGGAAAACTCCGCTTGAAGCAAAGATAACGATAGATCTTTCCCCCCTTGTCCTGCTATAGACAATGGCAGGACAAGGGGGAATGGATTAAAGCTAAAGGAAGGAAGGTTTAAATTATATATTAGGGGGAAGGTTTTTACTGAGAGGGTGGTGAGGGGCTGGAACAGGCTGCCCAGAGAGGTAGAGAGGTGGGGGATACCCCGTCCCTGGAGGTGTTCAAGGCCAGGTTGGCTGGGGCCCTGGGCAACCTTGTGTAGATCCAGGCCTGGAGGTTGGTGGCCCTGCCTGTGGCAGGGGGGTTGGAACTCTGTGATCCTTGGGGTCCCTTCCAACCCAGACCATTCTATTATTCAATGATAAAAACAGATTTAAAAATTACATTTCTAGGAAGGCTGGAAAATTTGTAGCATTGTCTTATAACAATTAGAACAAAAATCTGCCTGGCATCACATAGACATAAAAGAACCTTCCTATGAACATGAGGGTGAATTCAGTCACCACTTATGGTTCTATCCAAAGTGGGTTTTTTTTACCATTCTATATAAAGTCATTCCTTCTCTAACTGCCAGCTTGGATGACGCTGAAATTGCTGTAGAAAAGCAAAAGAAAGAAATAATCTCCTTTTATGCACCCAACCCAGAATTACCATTCCTTTCTGACTCAATTTTTAAGACTGCGGTGGATATAGAGTCAGTAGTAAGAAGAGGTCACTTGATCTACAGCTCTGAATAATGCATGGGTTGGCACCGACTGAACTGCAAACCTTGGATGGCACAGCACACAATCCTGTTGGGAGGTCTTATGTTAACAAGCAGAAGCTCATCTCATGTCTGGTTTAGTTACTTCATCTCTTCTGCTTGGCTTTTAATACTGATGGAAGGCTCAAAAAGAAAATATCAGCTTAAAATTTGGAAAACCAATGTTATTAGAAGATAATTTCCATTGCATTTCACAGCATAGGATTATTTCTTTATAAAAATACTCCCTGAAAACACCATGTATCAAATCTTGTAACTCCAAAGCACTTTGCAGCTCTTTACAACTCCCCCCACATTTTCGCTTGCTCTTTGGAATTTTAATATGAAGATGCACCAGAAGATCATAGTTTAATGAACCTGGAGGTCAAATAATATTAGTCTGTTGCCTTAAAATCAGTATTTTAATAAAATTATGCTGCACCACTGGGATTAGCATTCTTTCCTGACCCGACATTTAAATTAACATTTTTTTAGGGTGCACAGAAAAGGTTTTATTCATTGGGCCTATCAATTTACCAGGTTTCAAAGACTAAATAATCCTCAATTTATTTTTATCAACTCTTTAGACCAAGTAAGGTTGGCAATTGTATCTGCTGAAGTTCCTGTTAATATTTCTACCTTAAGTAACTGCAGTGGAATAAATGCCATATGTATGAAGTTGAGTTTCTCCTCATTATTAGAGTTCTTGGCTGATTTTTATGTAAACAATTTAATAAATACACAAAATATGAATCACCCTGGCTTAGACATTTGGCCAGATAGTGAAAGGACTAGAGTAGTTTATGTAGTTATCACAGCTGTTGCTAAGCGAATTGGCAAAATTGTGATGCTTAACCTCCAGCAGCCTGTCATGCAAAATCACAGCAACATACTTTAACCTGATGCATGAGGAAAACATACAGTAGACCTCAAATACCTGCTGGCTAGCCTTTTTTCTGCTGGGCTGTCTGGGTGCAAGGAGGGAGGCTACAGCTTCAAGCTCACTCCATGTATCTTACGCCAAGTTTCATAACGCTCTACCTCTCCATGGAAAGGCTCACCCCAAAAAGAGCTGGTCCTCCCTGCCCTCAAGCATCCAGCTATCACAGGAGCCAGATACACCAAAAAGTGATGTTTTTTCACCCAGACACCAAGTCAGAATTTTTCAAAGTGCACTGAGCTCTGGAGGAGCAATAATTTCAAGAATTCATTAGGCTTCATGTAGGTATTTTTTCAGGAGTTTAATTAGGCCTTTAGTTTAATAAGTAATTTCATTAATTACTTATTATCATGTAGAATAGCCTCTGTTCATATTAACACATTATAATTAGGGTAGCTGCACTTTTTATTTCATTTTTTTGAGGTTATTAACTTGCTGCTAGGAGGAAATGTAGGAGTAGCAGCATATATGAGTGGGACATAGATTTTGTGTCTGTAAAAGGCTTTGAGATTTTAAAATATCAGTTTGGACTGGAATCTGGCTACAAGTTGTTACTTCTACATAATACAACACCACAACAACCCCCTTCCCCCCAAAAAAAAGTTAAAGATTAAGTAAATTTATAAAATAACATACACCACAATTAAACAAATCCTTCATCACTTTTTAATTATGTGGCATATAAAAACTTTTTTGATTCCAGAAAATGCAAATTCATTCAGAAATTTGCTGCCACATTTTAGCAGTCAACAATTCCTCCTCAGACCATCATGGACCATAGCATAAGAAATTCTGTTTTAAAAGTGGCATCCACCTGAACAAGAGAAGGGACTCTTACGGGAAGGGAAGGCTTTACATGTGCCTGATGAGGCACAGTAGATGTGAGAAATTCCTGTCTGGAGAAGTATCACGTATCCTCAGATTGCACTTGAAGATTTATCTCTTAGCTTTTTTTCCAGCATGGTGCTGTTCTTACTAGTGCAGAAATAAATCTCTCTCTCTTCCTTTTCTTCCCGAGACAGCCTCTTCTCAGCATCATATTCTTTGCACTTGTGGAGAATATAGAGTGGTTTACCTGAATGTTTCAGTCTTTTAACTTTAGGATATGGAAACTACTTGGAAAATTTAAGGGAGCAATTTCAGGTTTCTTGAGGATATTAAGACCCTTGGTCTATCTCCAGGATGACCTGAATCCCTACAAAACCATTAAATAGAGACAACCTTGAAGCACATTTTGCCAGCAAAGAAATATTTCACCTGTGTGTTTTTTGTGGTCCTACAATCCCCGTAAGCAGCTGAGTCCCCAGTCCTAAACTATGAGCAAGGACAGAGCCAAGGAAAAAGATGGTTGAAAGAAAGGTGAAGAAGCATAATCTGTGCAGTGTGAGAAAGGTTGATGATTCCATTTTGAGGTTTCACTCACACGGGCAGTTGCAGACATGATTATAAATGGTGAGAGTCCTGGACACAATAATGCTTGGGCACATGGCTTTTAAACACAAAGAATATTGAGAGTCTAAGTGAACCAAATGCCTTTAGAAGAAGAGTTACTATTAATAAATTTAAGAAAAACTCAATTTTTAATCTCATGCACAGAATGATACCAGGTTTCCTCTATAATAATGCAGTATTTTATTGAAGAAACCTGGTAATGTGTTTTAAATGCTTATCATGTGGGCTGATAAAGTCTTGGACTGGAAAATCTGTAACTGTTCAGCTCAGCCATGTATTTTCTATGTGTGCATGATCTACTGATACTATCTTGAATCTTCACCCTTTTTAAAAGAATTTGTTTTATTTTTCTTCTCACAAATATGAAGTATTTGTCTTTGAAATGTGGGTGCTTGTTGGAATATACAGATCTTTTTGTTCATGAACTATATTAAATTTTGTCCCTGGTTTGTGTATTTAATATATGTTCATAGATTCCTGTCTAAACAAATAAGCTTTTTCCCTATATTTATCATACAGGGGTAATGAACTATGAAGGTTTTTCGTTACAGTGTCAATGAATGAAAGCTCAAAGAAAACCCTGGAAACAGCTGAATTTCCAGATGCATTCATGGAGAAAAATACTTATAAGAAGATAGGAAAAAAGTTTGTACACCAGTTTCTGACACAACATGATCTAGGATACAAGTAATTTATTATTAAATGGCACGGGCTTCTGCCTCCTGCTTGTTTTGCAGATGTCTGAGGAAAAGCACATAAATAAACGAGGAAGACAACAGATCAAGGGTTCCTTGTGTTATGGAAAACACTGATGCCTTTTAACCCTTAAAAACAGATCATGGATAAAGCATGTCAGGCGTTTCATGGGGCAAATGAACCCTTCATAACTGTCATAAATTAGGCCAGATTTTGATCTTCTTCAATGCAACTACTTCATTTTGGATGTGAGGAGTCTTCATCCAAGGTTTCACCAAGGATAGCCTCCTGAGATAATGGATTCACTAATTTGAAACAAAACTTTAAATGTGTGAATCTTCTGTATCTATAAAGAATATATATGCAATGATAATACTAACTTCAGATATATTGTGTAAAATTAGTTCTAATTTGGGATTAGACTGAAGTCTCAATCTTACCACCACAAGGGAATCTCCATAGACAACCTGGGAATGAAAGCTGACCACAGAAAAGATGCAAATATGCAGATTATTAATTCTCATATTATCCCAAAAGATGACCATTAGTCCTCTAGAAATTCTTTTTTTTTAAAGTCTCCTCTGTGGCACATCTCTGTTGCAACCTCTAAAAATCATCCCATCCATGCCCATGATTAGCTGCTGGTTCTTCACTATAGTCCAGACTTCATTCCTCTCAAGAGAAAGAAATCAGGTGTAGTGATTTGGGATTTATTTTGTTTGAGTGCATTCTGAAATCTCTCTTTAAGACCACAGTTCAAATTCCTTCACAGCTCTCTCTGCTGGCTTTTCCACACTGTTTCTACAATTAAAATTCCTGCCCATATCTCATCTTGGGTTTGTGTTTGTTGGGTTGTTTGTTTTTTTTGCTACAATAGCTTTTTCCTATCCTGTGTTAATGCCTCACAACTCTAATTTAGCATGACTTTCCTCCATTTACCAAATAAAACTAAAATAAGGAATCAAGCCAAAGTGCCTCGGGAATCCCAGAAGCTGTTCCGTCAGGGACCTTGTAGGATTTAATTAATTTGTGCAATGTACAATGCTTTGAGATCATCTTATGTAAGAATGTGCATATATTATTCCATGTGACTGCTAAACACTAAACAGACAATGCAATGAATCTGTAAATCCCTCTTAGAAAATAGGAAATTTTAACTGGAAAGAGGAAAGAAAAGGAGAATTAATATGCATCTTCTCTACTTAGGTCTTCAACAATCTCTCTTGACTCCTAAGAAGGGCAATTTACTAATCGTTTCCCTACAGCTGCATTGACATTTTAATTTTTATATTTAGAAATAAAAGGTCAAAACCTCCAACCAGTAGTTGGTTTAACAAAGTTGAGGGCAAGGTGAATACCTTCCTAAATTAGCTCAGCACAAAGGAAGCTGCTGTTCAGCAGTTATTTCCTACTGGCAGATATTAGTATTCCTGAGGGAAATACGTATGGCATGCAGAAGGAGTGCAGATGAAAAGCATTTAAATAGCCAAATACAAAAACAGGACTTAAACTATGGAAAAGACCAAAATAAAATAAACAAACAAACAAAACCCAGTGTAATTTAAGACCTTTAAAATTTCTTTTTGTTTGGGAGAAAAGACAGCTTAATCACACAAGGCTATTATTCTCCTTGTTGGATCCATTATAGCATGCTTCATTAGAATTTAAACTCAAGATTTCATCAGTGGAAGAACACTGAGTATGACACTTCTCAAAGGAGTTACAGAAACTCTAAAAAAGGAAAAAAAATGTGATGGAGTGGAGAAATGGATATAAAAACAAGAAAGTTTTCCAAGCTTTTAAAAAATAAAAAATTATGGAATATTATGATCATTTCCTATGGGGACCTCAGAATGCACAATGCTGCATCCATGCTGTTTTGAAGATATTAAAGTAAATACAGTACATCTGCTGTACAGCATCTAGATAATATATCACAGTATGAAGTTCAATGATGATTATGTGTATTCAGCTCTTTGTCTGTGTATTCCAATTCCTCTTCTTCATAATCTTCCACACCAGACAAACTGCCATTAAGAAAGAAGTAAAATAAACACATTATGCAAGCCATCCATCCTGGTGCTACAATAATGGTATTGGAAGAATTCTCTTTTGACTGTTTCTGATGTCCTGTTGCATGATGACTAAATATTTGGGGGTTGTAAACTCTCAGAGGTTATGTTCATTCCCAAATAACTCGCCTACATGTCAGTTTGTCCGAGTGCTAATGATTCTACTGAGTCTAAGAGGGAAAACAGATGCTTGCTCAACTCTTGCAGTGGAAGACTCATTCATTGGCAGTGCATAGGTGGAGAAAGGGTAATAACAGGCATGTGCACCCAAAGGTAAATTAAAAGGTAAATGATTACTAGGTTTTACGGAAATATGCTCTAGTTGTCTGCTGTCATATGGTGCTCTCATCTGACAAAGATTCATATTTCCCTCATGGGAATCAAATTAAAACAATTGTTATTTCTTTCTCTATTTGATCCAGTAAAGTTTTGTATAGCCTGGTGTGATGTAAGGCATCAGCTCAGTTACATGGGGCAAAGATGGTGGGGGGGGAGAAGGGGAAGAGAGGAAAAAAGAAAAATTCCCTATAAGTGAGCTCACATCTTTTTTGTTGCTAGCTGTCTTCTAAGTGAAGCAAAATCACAACATTGTCACAAATACTATAGAGAATAGGGATGCTGCTTTGCATGGAAAAAAAAAAAGAAAAAAAATGAAGGAAAAAAAAACCCACATAAAGATTTTCCTCACTTACATGGCACACTAAAATCAAGAATTTCAAAACTTCCATTATCACAGGCAGAAGCTTATTATTAATGTGTTTTTCATTTTCAGAGCGTCTTTGCTGAAATAGAATTCAAAACCCATGCTGCGAGTCTGCAATATTGTTCACTGCAAGAAACTATTTTGTTCTGCCTCAGAGGCAATACATTTTTATGTTTAATTTTGCCCTGGGTATATACAACACTTGTTTATGTCCTTAAAATGTCTTTTAAAGAGATTGATTTCAATGCATCTCTAGTAAATCCAGCTATGAAGATTTAATTCTCTCCCTCATGCAGCAAGACAGAATTTACATTTTATTTCGGTAGCTCATATGTCTACTAGGTAACGACGGACATAGTATCTAATCACATACATAGAGATATATGCATATATTTGTTTCATGTTCTCAGTGTAGCTTTAATTATATAATTTTAGTTAAAGTTTTATTACTCGCTCAGATCACTCTTTAGCCTCAAGTGCTGTTACCAAATTTACATCAACACTAAATTTGTTTCATGTAAATAGATGCTTTTTCTCTGTGAAGAATACCAGTAAATGGTGCATGAACATTTCAGAAATATTTTCAGTAAGAAATGAGCAGAACTCAAGGTGTAACACAGAGGTGTTGCTGTGGTTGTCTGTCTTTACTTCTTTTGATTTCGTTTTATATGCAGATGAGAAAAGCAGGAGCTGAGTTTAATCCCTGTGCCCACTATGAACAACAAAGACCCTGAAGACAAACCCACAGGAGTTTATCAGCCCAGAGTACTTTGCTTGACGTGAATGCTGTTTATTACCACACGTTTTTCTCGTAAAAATATTCAATGGGAAACAATGCCACTCTCATTTGAGTCTTTCTCAGTATTATTGTTTCTCCAGTTCTTCAAATGTTAGCACATTAATACTTTATCATGTTAAATATACTGGTAAGAGGAGAAATTTCCCCCCTCACCTTATCAGGAAGTCATTATCCTTTCCAAAATCTAAATTATGCTATATTCCAATCACACTGAGTGTGACCAAGCAGTAAGTTGTATGCTACTGGCCTTATTCATTTAAACCTATGAAAACATGGCTTAAATCAGCAGTCTTTCTAAACCTGACCTGTTTATTTATGTACAGTCTGAGTAGTTGCTTAATAGTCAGGCAAAGAGCATGAAAAAAAGTTATATAAATTATTATCAAGCATAAATGACAGTGTTTACTATGAATTATTGGCTTTCATGGTGAACAAACAGAGAAGAGCATCTCTGAAATTTAATGAGTAGAGAAGGTGGGGTATAAATAGGAAAAAATCATGAAGTTTATCAACAAAGAGCTTCTTACTTCAGTAGTCTTTCATTCTGGACAGAGACCATTTGCTAGTGAAACTCTCAATAAAGGAAAGTTTTGCTTGGATTGTTCCATTATTAAGGATAAAGCCCTGTAGCTGAAACTGCATGTTTTAATTTTCCGTTACTAGGTTGCATCTCCAGATATTATCAGATGCAAGGGATTATAATTTAATAATAATAAATAAACATATTATTTAAATGAAAACTGATAAAAAAGTCGTTGCAGCCTTAAAATCAAAGTTATGCTAATATGTTCATGCATTTATTTCATCTGTCTTTTTCTAACCCTCTATCCATTATCTAACTCTAGATATATTGTGATCTGCAGACTGGAATTGTTTTGGTAGCAAAGCTGTTACCCATCAGTGGATAAAATATATTTATGTGAAAGAAGAACAACTTTCAGTGTATGCCAAAACTAGAACTGAATTGTGCCAATATAAACCAATTTGAAATAGTTCTCCAGGAGTAACTGTTATTTTGGGACCTGTCAATATAACTTTTTATCAAATTTCTTTTTTTTACACTCTCTTATTGGAGAGTTAAGTTCATAAAAGTGTTATAAAGATTAATCTTTCTTCTTATAGAAGCAATAATATGATTATTTAATATCAGATTATTTAATATCAGATAATTATTATTTCATATCAGATAATTACATTTGCTATGTCAAAATTTTAAACAGGATTTCCATTCTCTTGGTAAAAATAGGTAAGCAGGAAAAATCCTGTATCTATGTAGAGATTTTCCCTATACTCTATGATGCAAGAGTCCAACTTAGCCTGACACATTCTGGCTGTTAAATTTTCTGATACATCTTTATGCAATTGTGCTGTTTAGCAATTCAAGCAACAATATTGAAATTTATTTTGAGCACAACAGAATTTACAGAGTACATTAAGGTGCTATGAGTAGTGAAAACGGGGGCCAAGGATTGCAGAAGGAATTGCTGAGAATGAGTGACAGGATAATTAGGCTGCAGGTGAAATTCAGTGTGAGTAAAAGTAAAGTAAAGCACATGGAGAGAAACAGATTAACTCCACTAGCATAATGAAGGCCTGAAAGCTTACCGACAGTACTCTGTAATGAGATCTCAAGTTTGATGATTCCATGAAAAGCATCATCTCTATGCTCAATCTTTGTCAGAAAAGTGGTTGAAATAGCCAGAATAATTAGCAGAGGAGTAAAGATCAAAATATCTTTAGGCTACTTAAGAAATCCAAGGTGAACCCAATACCTTGTGAATACTGTGACTAGATTTCTGATCTCCAAAATGACACAACTGAGAGTCACCCTGATGACAGGAATGAATAAAGGTCTCTGTAAGAAATTAGTAAATTGAGTAGGACCTAACAGACTAGAAAAAAAAAAGAAGAAAAGAATGTAGAATAGAGCTCTAGAGAAACACGAGAAGCTCAGGAAAGGTATAGAAACATACCTTTGGGTTAGAAGGAAACTTCAAAGTTTCTAGCCCAACTGCTCTGCCATCGGCAGGGATATCTTAACACTAGATCAGGTTGCTCAGAGCCCCATATAACCTGTCCTTGAATACTTATAATGATGGGGCATCCACCACTTCTCCAGATAATCTGTTCCAGTGCCTTACCACCATCATCTTAATCACAGAATCACAAGGTTGGAAAAGACCTTTAAAGATCATCAAGTCCAACCATTCCTGTGCTGTGCTAAACCATATCCCTGAGCACCTCATCTACCCTTTTTTCAAACACATCCAGGGAAGATGACTCAGCCCCCTCCCTGGGCAGCCTGTTCCAGGCCTTCACAACTCTTTCAGTAAACAATTTTTTTCTAATATCTAATCTAAAACTGCCCTGGCACAGCTTGAGGTCATTCC
>VZTU01015541.1:21191-97811 GCA_013400835.1 Zapornia atra
CCCTCAGCCTCCTCTTCTCCAGGCTGAACACCCCCAGCTCCCTCAGCCTCTCCTCATAGGATTTGTCCTCCAGCCCCTTCCCCAGCCTGATTACCCTTCTCTGGACACTTTCAAGGACCTCAGTGTCCTTCTTATGGTGAGGAGCCCAGAACTGGACACAGGACTTGAGGTGCGGCCTCACCAATGCCGAGTACAGGGGTACAATCACCTCCCCAGACCTACTATCCACACTATTTTTGACACAAGCCAGGATGCCATTGGCTTTCCTGGCCACCCGGGCACACTGCTGACTCATATTCAGTCTGCAGCCAACCAACACCTCCAGGTCCTTCTCTGCCTGACAGCTCTCCAGCCAGGCTCCCCCAAGCCTGTAGCGCTGCCTGGGGTTGTTATGTCGCATGTGCAGCACCTGAAAATAATGCATTTCTTATGTCCAATCTAAATCTACCTTCTTTCAGTTTAAAACAATTGCCTTTTGTCCTATCACTGCAGTCCCTCTTAAAAAGTGTCTCCCCATCTTTCTTATAAGCTCTCTCTCTATATTATAAGGTCACAGTAAGGCTGCTCCTGAGCCTTCTCTTCTCCAGTCTGAACCTCCTCAATTCTCTAGGCCTGTCTACAGAGCAGAGGTGCACCAGCCCTTGGATCATCTCTGTGCTGTCCTCTGGATTTGCTCCAACAGCTTCATGTCCTTCTTCTCCTGGGGTCTCCCTAGAACAGAGATAAATAAGGAATGCTTGTTCACGAACTTTTTGAACACCAGAACTAGGGGATGTCAAATAAAAGTAGAAAACAACAGAAATAAAGAAAAAGAGGTGGCCCTTTGTACAGGATGTTATTAAGTTGTGGAACTTCTTGAAAGAGAAACGTGGAAAATATGATGAGGAAATTGGGAAAAATAGGACTTTTGACACAGGAAGTCCTAAACCTATATTTGAGATAAGCCTTTCATGTGTAGTAATAAAAATATCATAGTGATGAAAATATCACTATCCACTTAACTTAGCTATCTACTGCTAATTATTGCCATGGACTAAGCTAGATCTATCTATGGTTTCAGTTTGGTTGCTTTTGCGCCTTGTAGATACAGTGTGAGACTGCATGAGGGCTTTATTGAACAGTGTCTTAAACTGGTATGTGGGGGGTTAATGCTCACTATATCAGTAAGCACCTCTTCAACTTACTTCCACATAAGTTGAAATTTTCCTTCACTTATTTTCAAGCAACCTTCTATGAATTCATGCTTTCTGGAGTGGGAATAGTAAAAAGAGGGGTTGATTGTAATGCATTTAGATTATCAAGTTTTGCAGCTGACTTCGCTTATTTGTTTTATCTTCTGATGTCCTTGGATATTTTGATGCAAATCATGCATAGAATGGTTGAAGAAGAAAGAAAAATAAAGCAGAAATATGTCAGTGTCCCACTTTCTATTCATTACCCTGCTGAAAACTTGAGTTGCTTCTCAAGTCAATGAATTTCCAGTGACATAAATTGGTAATAATAGACCCTGATATGTAGGTTTTAATATTTGCTGATAAACATAAAAGAGGAAATAGTTGATGTCTTTCTCCCACATGAAATATTCCTTTACATTCACAGACTTTCTACAGTAACAAGGTTGATATATTAGAAAAACTGCCTTTGGGAATAAAGAGCTCTATGAATTTTCTTATGGATATGTGTCCTACTAGTTTTGAGAAATACATCTTTATCTGTTAAAATGTTAATTCTTGAATATTGTCAGATTTACTCTGGGTTTGAAGTCATTTATGAAAATGAATCTCTTACAGGAATGTCAGTATAGGCTCTTATTCAAAGAGAGAAAACAAATGTTCCTGCCAATCTACTAAATCCTCTGTATGTTATAAAAATAATTATGGATGGTAAACATGCTCTGAAGTAGTATTTGCTGGCTATAAATCACTGACAAAATGTCTGCTAGTGTGATACAATACATAAACACACTGCAGTTCGAAGTTTACTTATGAATTCATCTGTGACTAAATGGTTCCACCATTTCTTCTCTGACAAACATTAGTTGCTTCATTCAGCTATCTGATTTTCAAATTTTGGATCATGTGTCCGTAGATAAACGATAGCAAAGAAATCTTTTCAACGCAAATGTAATGAATTGTTCATTCTCACAGTGTAACAGGAAAACTTTTGTGGAAGTCCAAGTATTTTAGTCTGGCTCTTCTGGATCAGGAAAACCAACAGAAATTAAAGTCTATCTATGAAAGAATCTCTTATGCTTTATGTGTGCTGCTAAATGTAGAGGGCAACATAATTAAAACATCAACTTACTGTACCACAAGATTCAGGCTCACTGATGTCCAGTGGAAAACTCTTCAGTCTCTGCCTTCATCTTTCTGGATACCTCTAGACTTGAACTTGGGCTTTGACATTAACAAAAACCAAGACAATAAGGGTCAAACCATGTAATACTGGCTCAGAAAGAGCTAAGTGGGGGATTTGTCCTTTCAGGGTTTTGATCCATGTAAGCTCTCAAAACAGGCCAAATCCCAAAGTCCTCAATTATTCCAGCTCCACTGTTATCCTGGCAAAACTCCCACTGACTTCAAGTAAGATCTGAGTTAATACTTCAAATTTGGATCAGAATGAATGAAACTGAGAAGCCTTCCAAATATCATAAATTCAGCAGAGAACACATACATCAGTTGATTGGAGTCTTTTTCTTCTATGATTTAATTTTTTTAATGGCACCCGGCCCACAGAGCAACTGAGGGACACATTCCTAAAATATTTCTGTTGATAGATAAATTTAGATTCTAACCTACTGAAGTGCTTAAACTGTACTTTTCTCAAGGAGCTAGTGGTAGGTCATGTATTTGTTAACCTTTTACCTAATTATAGAACTCTCAAACTAAACAACACTCCAAGAATGTATGGAATATATCTATTAACAGCAAAAGCATACAGTACACTTTAGGTTCACAAGGTTATTGTTATGTTGCACTTAGAAGTGAGATGTTTTCTCTTGCACAAAAGGATGTTAGTGCAGTGACATAAATAATCTCATTTAAAATTGCCATGATGATATTTGTTTCCTTACCAATTTAGCCAACCTTGCATCAGACTTAATTAATGATGTTTAATTGGAGCTGGATGTTTGGAAATAAAAATATGTATTGTTTAGTTTCTAATTCCATGTTTGAGATTTTTAATCCCTTTCAGGAAACTATGTAACTTGGGAGAGCAAAGTCTTGCTGTATGTAGGTAACACCATCTTATAAAATGTACGGTGACCTGTTGTAATTTTTAGTGGATATATTTTTTGTTGTTGTTGGGAAAAAGAAATATACCCTTTATTTATATCTTAGTGTAGATGAGCTGTAGATGTTATGCATAAAAATACACATTTGCAGAGGACTTAATAGAGAAATGGTGCTTTAATAATATTACTTTTAAACTAGGATGCATTCAAAGTTACTGAGGCCCCCCGTCCCCTTCTTAATTAAATAAGAAAGTAGCATTTAATATTGCAATTGTCCTTGAAAAGGAGTGTCCTGATGTAAGATACTAAAAAATCTCAAAGCACTGGCATTAAAATTAATAATTACATGTAGCTATCCCACACTGTTTTTCTTTGAAAAGTAAAGATAGGTCTGTTAGGGACCCAAAGACGATTGTTTCATTGTTAATTAAGACTTTATTTTTAAAAGAGCACAATCTTGCTGAAATTTGAGCTCAGTATTTGTCAAGTCAATTTTAGCATAAGGCTTTGGGAAAGGAAATCTTGAAACTACCCATCTGGGTACAAATACTACCAGAATAGGACCACGGTGTAGGTAGTGTTTTTCATAACTGAAACAAAACATAACCAGGGGAACAGTGGATTTTGTTCTATTCAAGAGTCTCCCTCTCTGTGCTAGCAGTCTACATTCACTTTTGAAAAAAAAAAAACCAACCCACCTTTTTGGCTTTTTGGTAGGGAATCTGGGAGAAAGCGAGGGAGATGAAAAACGGAGAAAACATTTGCAAACAACCCACATCACTGGGTTCTGTGGACATAAAAAACATATCTATCAGTCTGGCAATTCATTCCTTCCTGCGACTATTAATGACTTGAGCTAACGAGAGACGTAGCGTACTATTTATAGTAGTGATGCGCCTTCAGTTCTTCCTTTATAGCACTAATGAGGCATATCTTAGCTGCTGAAGGGAAGAGATTTTAATTCTTCACTCTAAAATCATGGCTGGTCTCTGTAGCTGCAGATCCCAAGCATCTGGTAGATCATTTGCTAGCTGTCAGCAGCAGAGACTATCTATTTTCTGGATCAAACCACCAGAATATCACAGCCCTTTAATTGGGGCTCTGAAAAAATAAAACTTGGAGGGTCATAAACTTTTATTCAGTTACGCTACAAAATAGGCTAAATGATATGCACGTCCACACAAAACCAGGACAGTCTCTAATCTTTTCCTTCACTGATTAATAGGCTCATTTTCTGTTGCAGATTTAAGGCAGGAGAGTCGGCAACTCCTGGAGCTATTCTGTGGCTTAAAAGACATTGGTTTTTCACGTTGGTTTTTCAGCTGTAAAAGTACCGGTAGGGAACATTCCATCTGATCATTGTCTGAAGGCACCGTAAAAAATATTTGAGGGCTCACTATTCTAAACCTATTTTGATGGAGAACTATGGCAAATTAATTCTTTTCTCCACTTTTCCCATGATGGGTTTGCTCCTCCTCCCTTTTCTATCTACCAGGGTTCCAACTGGGATGTATCAGCATCAGAAGTGTGGGAAGGAAATGAGAACTGTTATGTCTTGAGTACAGTAGATTAAGAGAAAACTGAATAACTGGAAATTTCACTTTGAAAAGTGATTTTGGTCTTATCAAGCCTGAAAGCAAGACTTTTTTATATTTTTCCCCCCATCCAGTTTCTTTGAAAGCTTTCAGTGCTTGCTAGAATGGATCCTTTGGCAGCCATGCTTTGCAACATGCAGCAACAAGATGGTTTCTCACCTTCCCCTTGCAGATTCCTTGGATCTGATGCACCCTCCAAATGCCTCTGTCATTAAGCTGGAATCTGGGGCAGAAATCAGCCTCCTTCTTGGCTTGGGGAAAGCGCTTTCTGAAATCCAAAAGATTCTCCTTCAAATGTAAAATTTAACTTTTTTTTTTTTTTTAGAAAATTTAGCATTCATATCTGGCTTGGCCTTCTTTTAAGTTTTAACCTTTCATTATCTTGAAGGTAAAAGAATGATCTCCCACTTAAAAACAGCAGGACACTTTGGGGGAATAAACTGATTTATGCAAAGACATTCTCATTTCTGTTAGATAAAATTCTGTTCCAAGTGCTTTATTTATATTACAAATATTTTAGAATAGTTAGTATCATATATTGTTATTATCCTAATATGTATGACAGTAAAGGTAGGAAAGCTTTACCAGTTTGGAAATACATCCTTCTAGTTTTTTAGACTAAGAGATTCCTTATCATTAAATTCAAAATAATTCAGTGCACAGAGAAACTTTTGGTTCTTCATGAACAATGAGGAGGCACTCTTCCTAAAAGCTTGTTATGATTTGACCAAAATGTTTACTTTATAATCTGTGTTTTACTAATGACAGGAGATATGAGATCATTGTTTCTGTCAGAAAAATCCTGTGTTCAACCATTATCCCAAAAAGTTTCAGATACTTTTTGATTTAATCTTTTTTTTTTTTTTTCCCAGATATGTATTCAGTTACAGTTTTCACCACATCTGGAGAAAGAGATATTTCAGATAAACTTCTCAGAGAAGTTAATCAAATATACACTTGCTGAGTTCCCCATTAATTTACTCATCACCATTTGTCACTTAGAAGATTTGGATAATAAGTGAATAAAAGTTGCCAACTTAAGGCAACTCAGAATGCAGATGGCAATTTTGCATTCATGCTCCTCTGAAAATAAGTATCTAATTGCTCAGATATTGAAACCAGCAAAGCAACAAAAGAAAATACGACTCAGTTATTCTCTTTTAGAAAGACACAATATTATGTCTCTTTCAGATTTTTATTAATACTTTACATACAACCTTACAATCTATGCAACGGGCAAAAATATGTTTAAATCTGTTTACCTCTCTGGGTATACTTTCTGAACAATTAAAAAGTAATTATAAAAGTAGACAGCAGTCAAATAATTAAGAACAAGGCATGTAATTTCAGAATGAAAAAATATTAATTTTGGTTTATTGTTAACTACTGGGTAATTTTGCCTGGCTGTTCTCCTCTTCTAATTTACCTTGCAAAGTGTGGTACCCTGTATCTGTCCCATCAGGGTGTTCTTATGATTTCACATTTGGTACAAGAAAGTTATGTCACATCATCTGTTCTGTTGTCTCATTCCAATTTTGTGCCACCGCTGGTCTTTCATCAAAATAATTTCTGTGTAATTTTTTGGCTTTGAACCAATTCCGTTCACCTTGTACTCCTGAAGCAGCCCACATGTGATAATCTTTCTGAATTTCTGTCTCATTATCATCAGTCCATGTTATTTTTTTCAGCATGGGTGTATTCACATAACAGATGACCAAGTCAGTTTGATCCAAGCCTTCTAGTCTGGAAACTGTGATGTGACAAAGACAAATAACACCTCCATTTCCACTTTCTGTTGGGCAGTGATTGCGTTTACTTCCACAGGTCCCTCAATAAAATAAACACCCTGGTCATGTTCACAGGGCCTGGGGTCAATCTGTGATGTAAGCAATAATACATGTCAAACATGAATAACACAACTTATCAATTGTGACTGTCTCAGCAAATACAAATTAAAGAAGAGTCAGCGTTCGATCCTTGGGATTCATGTCGAGCAGCAGTGATGAAGAATTGAAGCCAATCCGTGGAAACTTATTCCCAAGAAGCACATCACTGTGAACATGCACTCTGCAAATGTGCTGAAAAGAGGAACTAATTAGCAGGTAAGTTGCTTCCACGGAGTTGAATGGGCATCAATCACATCCAGCAACTGGGACAAACCAGCACTGGGCAGCCCTGCTCAGCCACCGCTGTTTGGGGAATGTGCTCCCAGGGTACTCAACAAGCTGCCAGCTGCAGCGTGATGTGGAGGTAGAGTGCTGTTTGTCTTGCAGGACATGAGTGTATTTTATTTACTGCCTTTGTGTTTTGTTTTGGTTGTTTGTTTTGTGGTGGTGATTTGTTTTGGTTTTTCTGTTTGTTTTTTTTTTACTGCAGGAAGCCAAGCTGCAGTTCTGTGATTAATACTGAATCTGTTGCAGTTCCAAATCACCCAGCCATACAGATATGATTTGGTTCTGCTAAATGAGCCACATCACCCAATATAGACTTTATGTCGTGTTTATGCTCTTAAGATGGCCCTGTGCCAGCTGCTGCAGGACTAGTGATATCTGATCTGATAAAGAATCTGTTGGCAAAAAGTCATTTAATCAACAATTTTGAACAAATTTGAGACGGCAGTGTGAATTGATGACATACCTGTGTTTTGTATCATGTGAACATGACCTTTCTGAGCCGGCAGCAAGGCCTTAGCCTTGCTACTGATGCCCTTCCTACTTTGCCAAACATTAGGCTCTGTGTTGCTCACCCTTTCACTTCAGTGGCAAGAAGTTCTGATCAAGGAGCTGACTGACAGCATAAATGAAAAGGTACTAACAAATGTGACTGAAATTAATCTGACACATGTCCACATCTACCTCATCCACCACTGAACAGCAATCTACATATGTAAATGATTCAGTCCACAGTCCTGTAGGGTATTTGCTGTGGAGCTTAACATAATTTTCAAAAACTTGCTTCCTCTCCTACTAAAAACGCAACTGTTTCAACAGCAGTATGTTAAAGATGCCCTGCTTTGTTTTTTTTTCCAGCCTGATAAGAACATATGAGAGAGGGTTACAACGAGCCATAACAAGCCATGAAGACAAGCATATCTCATAATGTATGGCAAAGCCTGTATATGGGCAGGTGGGTGTTTTTGAGGGGGGCGCTTATTTCTCTGCTCCTGAATGGTTTCTTGCTCTACATTGTCATGCAAATTTTAGCCAGAGGTGGTGAAATGTGTAAATTGGCAGTAGAATATTTTTGTGCACAGTCTCCTCTTTAATTCTCTGAGCACTGTCAGTGCCTTCTCACTCCATCACTGCTTTGTATTCGCAACAGAATTAAATCCTGTCAGTGTCTCCTCCACAGAGTAATGCCAGGATTTGCAACTGAATAAAACATCTGGATTCTCTTCCAATTAGCCATTTTGAGATTGTGCTTTCTAGGCCCCTACTCATGCATATATGGCTTAAGGACAAACCTTTTTTTCCACCTCAGGAGTAACAACCCTGGACACTGAGTCCTCCCCAATGCTTGCCCAGGACTCCAGGTTTCACGTGAAGTATTGACCACAGCCAGCTTCTGGGGAACTTGCTCACAAATTCTGAACAGGCAGCTCATTTTGTTCCTCATTGAAGGGGATCCATGGGCTTAAAAGGCTGTTTTATTTTGGTTTAAGTTTTTAAATAAATAGCTTATTGGCAGCTGACACAAAGCTGCTTCCCTCTTTTTGGCCATATCACTGTTAAAGATATTCAGTGGCTTTGTTTCATTGAACTTAGGCAAAACATAAAGCTTTAAAGGCATTTAGCAGTTGCTTTATAAATATTTTCTTTTGTAGCAGAAGGAAAAAAGCAAAAACTTAGGGATTTCAAAGATTTCTAGGGTCTTTGGGTTTTTGTTGGGGTTTTCTTATGATTTTTCCTCACCCCTTCAACTTGCTAAGCAAACATCAAAGTGTTAAATGGGGAGGCAACATAAAAGTGCATTTTTCTGATACTGGGTATAATGCATATGACAGTTATCAGACTCATAGCCTGGAAAAAAAACTTTCCAACTATCCAACAGGAAAGGTAAGGACCAGATATTGGTGATATGGAAAACATCTCCCTGCAGCACTGATGTGGTCCTCTCTGGACCTGGAGAACTGCTCTTGGTGCAGTCTGTCCATCTGTCCTTTCTGTGCAGACTGCTGATGCAAGTGCCCGGGTAGTTATTGGTAATGTGCTGGTGTAGGTGTGTAAATCACAAATTCCAACTAGATAATACAATTTCTGATGTTATGCAGCCAGACAAGTTTCAGATTAGTGGCCTGTGAGTGGGAAATTGGCAGTCAATAGGCACAAAAGGTTATTGATATGTGAGATTCAAATTTTCGAGACTGGAGACACAGTAATATTTGGAATTCAATGTGCTTAATTTTGTCCTGCTGGAGTCTACTGGAACACTTTAGGGAGACACAAAGTAGAAAAGGTACAAGAACTGCTGCTCAGTGTCTGCAGTTCAGGTGACTCATAACTACATTTTTTCCTCCCTACAATAGACATCTTTCAGAATATATAAGCAATTTCCTTTTTCACATGCCTTCTACACTTGACAGATGGATTGCTGTACAAATTCCTGAGAAAAAAAGCATCTGATCAGATTTCCCCCTCCATCTTCCATTAGCAAAATTGCCACATGTGCAAAAATTCCCAGAAACTAGAAACAAACAAAAATTCCAGGACTGATGCTGAACTAAAAAAGGAATAAAATAAATCAATGTGAGAACATCCACAATGTCATTATTTTCTATTATGGAAAGACACAGACCTTTGGGTGGGAGAATTTTTCCAAGCTGTAAATCAATATTTTCCTCGTCTTTTGCAGCTCACTGCCCACTCAAACTGTAATCAAGTAAGAGAAGATGCATTTTAATACTGGGCCTTTTTTTCCCCCCTTCAAAAGTGACTTTAGAAACACTTTCTGTGCCGTCAGCCAGAACTGAATAAGGCCATGGTTTCTGATGTAGACCACTGAAAGTAGAATAGTGTTAAAACTTTTGCCAGAAGTCAAACAAAATCAGAAGAGTCTCTGAAACCTTGACTGTAAGGCAATAAACTGCACTGGACAAAGTGGAGTTGACAGAGAAGAGGTTATTCTGCCAAGATTTTATTGGCTGCGTGGAAAGTCAGAGATAAAAAGTCAGATCCACAATGGGGAGATTGTATTAGAGATAAATTGAAGTCAGTGAGATTTGGTGTATGTGTCTGCCAAAGCTAAGGGGAAAGAGCAACAAGGAAAAAAAAATCATCCAGTAGTTCTGTATTATAACACAATAGCCTGTGTTGTTGCCTGACTGCACAGGTCACTATTCCAGACAATTTAACTGTACTTTAATTAGTATTCTGTTATTAAAATAGTGAAACACTTCACATCTTGCAGAGCATTTGATCTTGTGGATTGCCTGTAGTTGATCTTCTCCAACCCCATTCACAATTTGCTGTGGTTTGGTTAGAGTATAGAATCATAGAATGGTCTGGGTTGGAAGGAACCCCAAGGATCACATTGCTCCAACCCCCTGCCACAGGCAGGGCCACCAGCCTCCAGGCCTGGATCTACACAAGGTTGCCCAGGGCCCCATTCAACCTGGTCTTGAACACCCACAGGGATGGGGCACCCACCCCATCTCTGGGCAGCCTATATACAGATATATATACACACATACATACATTTAGCATAAAATATTGCATTTAGAATCCTATGAATGTCAGTGCATACCCCAAACGAGATTAGTGATAAGCTGCCATTTAAAAATTAATTCCTGAAAAATCTATTTTCACTTCATGTGCAAACTAATCAGTCTTCCTGTCCTCTGACAGATTGGGCAAAACTTTGAGATTGTTTGTCAGAAGTCAAGATGTTCAGTATCTCTTAAGTATGTAAGATTACTGATTTCCCATACGGTACTATATGGTAAAGAAAAAGCCCTGAATTATGTAGCCCAACTTTTTAGCACAGCAGTGAACATGGACCAATTTCCCTATCTCCCTGGCTAAAAATTACATCCCCCAGAAGTGGCTAAACTCTTCCCAGCCATGCTGCATGGCTGCAGAAGCCATCAATATCTATGACAAGAGTTCATAGACAACTGGATTATGACAGTGAGAAGGAGCTGTGTCACTGCATGTACAGGTACTTTATAATATGAAAGTTTCAAATCAGTGCAGATGTATATATCATACACTGAGAATCCTGCAACAGCATTTAGCAACACTTCTCACACTTGTTTTAAATGTTTATATTGATTTGGGTCTAAAAGACAGTGTTAAAGTACCGAAGTCCCTACAGATAGAAATTCTAGGTTTGATGTTACCTGGTTCTTTAGGAGATACTTTAAAATCTCCAGCATGATCCTACTTGCAGGGTTGCCAACAGGGAAGGGCTTAGGCAAGGGGAAGAGGATGTTTCTTTTATCTTCTTATTTGAGACTTTCAGCCTATGCTGCTGAGGCGGATTCACTTTGCACTTTTCGTCTTAGAAAAAACATACATTGGGGAAATAATTTTCCCATTGTGGAGCCTATCTGCAAGAGGTGCCTTCAGAACATTGAAATAATTGGAAAACTTTGATGTTCTGCTGATGCAGAGAAGCCTCTCTGGCTCCCAGTGCAAATCAAAACAGTGCCACAACTCAGGGCTTGCCTTTCCCTAGTCTGAGAAGCTCTGGAGAAACGGACACCACTAACAGCATATGCTTTGTCAGCAAACTGAGGGCCCTGCACTCTTTAACAATAACTCACCATTCTCTTTTCACCCTGACGTTACTGAAGGAACTGAAAACTTAGTGCATGCAAACAAATGCTTGATGTGTACCTATCTAATTGCTTGTATGCTTGATGTCAGTTTAATTAGACACTTTAAATGGAATGTTATTATATGATTTTTATTAATTTATTACTTCTTAATTACTTAGCTAATATATCATAAATTAAACATGTATTTTGTGGTCTCATGTGAGAAAAGATTCAAAAATAAACACAGAAGCTTTTTAGTGTGTGCATTAATTTAGAAGTCAGATAATCAATAAAAGGGAAAACTAAATGAACCGCAATTTAAAATATTCATGGCAAAGATAGCAAATCGAAGAAATTGTGGGATTTCTCCAGCAGGAATTAGACAATATTGTGTCCTGTCTCACAAAAATGTGTAGGAAAAACTTTGGGTGCAGACACTGATGCAAATATAATTTGCAAAAGTAGCAGCAGATAAAATACTATGCTTGCACCAGCAGAACCTCCGGGGTATTTGCTGCAAGCAGCATGCATGCACAGACATAGATGATCCTCATGCCCTGTCCCTTCTATTTCTAGAGGCAACTGGTCTAGTGTCCAGTCTGGTAGTGACCAGGAGTGCACACAGTCTCATTTGCAAAATCTGGGAATGAATCATCTACCTCCCTGGGGATCAAGGAGAAAATGATAGGAGACATTTTTCTGAAGCATCGTGGAGTCACTGAGAAGCTGCTCCTGATGGCTGCCATGGCTTTTTAAAGGTGGTCCATCATAGCTATATCGTAGCATAAAAACTGATCATGACTTTCTAACAGAACTGATGAGCTCAAGCAAAGTCTCTTATATATTCTGCAGTGTTAGTAGAATAGCAGAGATCAAACTGCACAATTTTTGCTGCCAAATGAAGAAATGAAGGGATAGCAAAGTCCAAATATATTTCCAGTTTGTGCCCGTTGCCCCTTGTCCTGTCACTGGGCACCACTGAGAAGAGTCTGGCCCCTTCCTCTAGATACCCACCCTTCAGATATTGATCAGTGTTGATGAGATTCCCCTCTCAGTCTTCTCCAGGAAAAACATCACCAGGTCTCTCAGCCTTTCCTCATACAAGACATGCTCCAGGCCCCTCATCATCGTCCGACACTTACTGGACTCTCTCCAGTAGCTTCCTGTCTGCTGTGAACTGGGGAGCCCAGCAGTGGACACAGTATTCCAAATGAAGTGGCATTAAAGCCAACACTGCATATTCTGAAGACAAAGGAAAAGTCCAACCCACCAAATATATTTTATATATGTATGAATTACTTAAAAGTTATTCACACCACTGACAATCTCCTGCAAAATGCCATAGCTAAACACAACCAAGAAAACTGTAATCAAAATAAAATTATTTCTGGGGAATGGGAATCTCATCTGGGGAAGACAATCAAGTAATAAATGGTTGCTTGGAAGGGTGAAAATGTCTTTTACTCACATGCAGTAAAGTTCCCAGCAGAAGGAAAGAGAAGAAGCAGAGTTAATATTGTTTCTCTTCCCTCCTCTCCGTAATACCTCTGAGAAAGAGGTTTGTAGTTGTGCAGAAAAGATTTTGTATCCCAAAATTTCAGATGATGACGTCAGAAGTGCAAGTACATTGTTCTGTATGTATAGAAACTGGAATTCTTTCCATAAATTGTGCCACCTGAAAGGTATGATGTCTCTTTCAGATTTAATACTTTGGCCAAAAGAAAAATACATTTTCTTAAGAAAGAGAAGCAAAAGCATAGAACAAGGTAATAAAACGACAAAATGATTCTCCACACTACATTCTGTTCTCCCTTCCTGCTTTAATGAGGATATTAACTGAAAATACCTGAGTTTTGGGAGGATTATGGTAATTTGTGTACTTGCAACATATTTTCTAAGTGGTTTTTTTTTTATCCCATAGATTTGAATCTATATGGGAACTATAATTATTGCTTTCTATTTTTTGTATGGGTTTATTCTGTAGCTGGCATTCAACTGTATTTCTGTAACATTTGCACCTGTCCTGTAACTGCCCCTTTTGGTGTTAATTTGTAGTGCATCCTTAAGAAGGAGACTAGGACAAAAATAGCACAGTTTTTTTCTTGTTTTGGATGTATGCTGCTCACAGTATTGTTACTAATACTATAAACTTTATAACTACATGCAATGTTATCCAAGGATGCAAGTTAATTTTCTATCATCACGTGGAAGTGTCATTGAATATTGCAGTTTGAACATCTTTCTTGAATTTTAATGTGAATCCTGTTCTGTTTTGTCAGGGCAGGGACAAATATGGTACACACAGATTCTCTGATTTGCTTCATACCAAAAAACTCTTCTATTGCTTTCTGCTGCTATGTTTATGGGGACTCAACTTCTTTAGTTCTCTTCCACTGTAGTGGACACAGAGTTACCACAAAAAAACAAAAAAGCAGAGGTAGCCTCCTTGGCTGTTCACTTGGAATTTTTGCTATGGAGAAGAGAGCAAGAGATTGGTTCCCACTCAGACAAGGTGGAAACATCCCTGGCATCAAAAAGAAGTGCTTCCATTAACATCTCTATTAATATTCCCACAATTTATGCATTGCCAGCATAGCATCCAGATTTTTTTACCTCCATGCTTTGGTGGCAGATTATGTTGGTAGGTCTGTTGATCACATGCATCAAGTGCCTAAAAAGCCTCCTGCCTCCTCCTGCAAGCTAAGATTCATGACATGTCCTCCCACACCCACCCTCCAATGTTCCTCAGATTTTCAAGATCATGTTTCTTTCTACAGTCCCATATTTAGAATCATAGAATACATTAGGTTGGAAGGGACTTTCAAAGGCCATATAGTCCAAACCCCCTGCAATGAGCAGGGATATCTTCACTAAATCAGGTCACTGAGAGCCCCATCAAGCCTGACCTTGAATGTCTTCAGATATGTGGCCTCCACTACCTCTCTGGGCAAACTGTGCCAGTGATCTACCGCCCTGAGAGAGAAGAATTTTTTCCTAAAATCCAACCTAAATCTTTCCTTTTCCAGTTTAAAAACATTACCTCTCTTCTTATTGCTACATGCCCTTGGGAACTGTACATCCCCAACTTTCTTATAAGCACCTGTCAGGGACTGGAAAGGTCCCCCCTCTAAGGACCCTTCTCCAGGCTGAATAAGCCCAGCTCCAGCACTCTGATAATTTTTGTGGCCTCCTTTGGATGTGCTCCAACAGGTTCATGTCCTTCTTGTGCTGAGGACTCCAAATCTGAAGACGGTGCTCTAGGTGAGGTCTCACCAGAGCAGAGCAGAGGGGCAGAATCCCAGCTCTCAATCTGCTGGCCACACTTCTTGTGATGCAGGCCAGGAAGGGGTTGGCCTTTGGGCTGCAGATGCACATTGATGGCTCATGTCAAGCTTTGCATCCATGAGTACTCCCAAGTCCTTTTCCACTAGGCTTCTTTCTAGCACATCATCTCCTAGCCTGTATGGATAACGGAGATTGTCCTGACCCAGGTGCAGGACCCTGCAGTTGGCTTTGTTGAACCTCATGAAGTTCACCTGGGCCCACTTCTTCAGCCTGTCCAGCTCCCTCTGGATGGCATCCAGTCTGACACATATTTCCTTTCTTTCCTTCTTTATTATAAAAGAAAAATTAGTCAGTAGGGAGTGAAAAGAGGACAAAATAAACAGAATATACCACAGGAAGTGTAAGGATATTCTATTAAAAAATAATTTCTTTTTTCCCAAGGGAGAAGGGAATTTCTATTTCACCAGTGAGTGTCTGGATACTTTTAAAAGTCTGGGATCTTGCATCACTGAATCTTTGTAATCCTGAGCAAAAAATAAGTATCGAAACACTGCTCCCAAAGAGCAAGTACCTTCCAACACCCTACACATACTGTCTGTGCATATTGCTCAGGAGAAAGACAGTGCATGAAGCATGATGTGTGTGTTGGAATTATTTGAGGGGTTTTGGTCCATGCTAGTAAATAAAAATAATATATTTTAAATTAAAAATCTATTATAATTTGGATACCTAAATGCTTCCAAATGTACAATAATAATTCTGGATAATAATTTGTATGGATTTTTATGTCTGATAGGATTTAAATATTTCATAACTGGTGTTGTGGGTATTTTTTAAAGGAGGTTTTGCTATCCCTGAGGAGTGAAATTGGCCACTGTTAAATTCTTCTTATAGACTGAGAAGATAAATGGGCAAGATCACTGAGCTTCTTTGAAGTTTCAAAGAAAACCCCTGAACTTGACTGAAAATTTTGTACAAATTGAGACCAAAGACCAGAGGACAAGGGTTGATATGCTCACAGCAGAGTGTGCTGCTTGGCAGATGTCAGTTGAAAACCTGCACATTTACAAAAAAGAGCAATTTAAAATGTCAGAACAATGGTGATGGAGAAATCCTTTCCGATCTTGATTGTGTCCACATCTCTGACGACTGATATCTCCTCCAGAGATCTGAAACACACAAGCATGGACATACCACTTTTAAGTTCTTTCTTCGTGGAGAGAGCAGAGTTGGATTAGAGCCCAGTCATTGCTGCTCCACTCTGGTACAGCTGTGTACATCAGAAACATTTTGACGGTCAAAGGTAATTCACCTTTCTTGCTACAATCTAAAAGAAAGTTTCCTGGAATGAAGCAACTCATAATAAACAACATGGTTTTCCACTGGACAGGAGCTAGCATTCCTGCAAAGGGAAGTGTTTGAAGGAATTTTATCAGAGGGAGAGGCAACCAAACTAACATATCTTTACACTAAACAAAACAAGTACTTTTAAGACTTTGTGGAGAATTGCTTTTTTGTATTCATTGGAATCTGCATTCTAGAATGGAGATGTTTCAACCTCCTACCCACCCCCTTAACTTCACTCTTGACATGTACTTTGGAAGAGGACTTTTCAAAGTGTATATTTGTAGATGAACACACATAATTCCAAAAACTACTTATCTCTGTTAGTGTGTGTGGGCATTTGTCAACTTAGCAAGGAAACATGGGGGAAAAAAAGGCTTTAATTTCATATAATGCATCAGATATTCAGAGTGAGTAACTTTAAATAGGCTTCTCTTCCTGGGCTTCATCTGTGGTCAGTGCAGAGAGAACCTCAAAGAAGCTGAGTTACAGCAATCAAGGAGGTGATCAGCCTGATTAATCCCCCCCATTTACTCTAGAGGGAGCATAGGAAGATAAGAACAACATTGGCCTTCAGGAATTCTTTCTTAGCATATTTGTATGCATAGATAAAATTAGCTCAGTTGCATGAAGGCAAAAGTTTCAAGTATTAAAACAATGCCTATATAAAAAAGATACAGGAATTACTGTACCAAATATTAATATTTTTAGTTAAATGTGGGCTATTGAGCTCCTTCCTACTTTTGACACATGACTGGCCACAAAAGAACTTCTAATAAACTTTAATAAACTCACATAGTGGAGCTTGCTACTCATACTTATGGAATAGCCAATATCCTAGAAGAAAGGCAGAGATGAGTATCGACACGGTTATATACAAATCACTAAGTGTCTGAACCTGATCCTATTTATTTATTATTCATTATTTTTATGCTTTAATTTCTATGCACCCCAGCAGAACTAAACACATACCAATAAACACCTAAAGTTGATCTGGGAAGCAGATAGAAAACACAAAGTTTTGGCATACCAAAACCCAAGAATGTTCTGTAAACTGCATCCTTGAGTTATTTCATTTCTGAAACACCAGTTTCAGCATGATGAAATACCTAGGCAGGACATTTCTAGGGTTAGATGATATACAAAATGTAAAGAATTAGAAGAGTATAGTGTCTTTTAAGAGTAATCCTTTGCCAAGCTCCAAATATTCATATCTATAGCCATTATTCTCTATTTGCAATCATTTTTGTGTCGATCAAAAAACCCCCCAAACCAAACCAAAACCCACCAGCAGAAAATAACTAACATCAGTAGTGATGTTAGATCAGAATTTTTATAAAGAATCTTTTCATAGAAAATAGTTTACTTGTTACTGATATCCCAGCACCAAAATTCTCAGCAGAAAAGGAAGTATCTGAAGTCTTTAAAAACAAGAAACAAAAAGTTCTCTTTTACAGCTCAATTTTTGCTGACATCATGTGTTTTCTTGATGTGATTTCAATATACATGCACAGAATGCAGCCTTATGGAGAGCTAGAAAGTTTCATGCAGGTAAATACAGATGGAATATTTTATAGCTTAATCACTTTGGACTGCCTGCATGTAACAGAGCTGATAGTCTTTCTCTTGGCAGAATTTTAAGTTCATTCATTGCTGTGAGAAAACAATGAATGTCAGTATAATTTCTAATGCATTGGTAAAAGAACTAATGTAAAGTGAACTTCTCATACTTGATAAATGAATGATAGAAAAACAAACTACTTGTGCAGAGGAGATTTATATTTACACTTTTTCTATAAAGAAAAGTACAAAAACAGAAAGAAAAAATATCAAAACCCTGTGGCAAGTTAGTTACACACAGAAGTATCAGAGTAGCCCAGGATTAACACACCTGTACCACCACAGCTTCTCAACTCCAGAGTAACTGCTTGAACGTGACAACGTGTAACAGATTCACTATGAGATGACCAATTAGATAAATTTGGCAGCAGCAGGTATTCATTTCCCTCAGGAAACAGATAAAAGTGCTTAAACCCAGCAGGTTATCTACTTAACCTTGTTCTCAAGGACATACCAGAAAGGGAAAGAAGTACTTTCTGCTGAATTATTGGGAAATGCTATATGAAAAAAATTAAGACACCTACTGATCATTATAGCTTAGCCTTCCTTCTAAAACTGCAAGATATCACCGAGGCTGAGAGCTCTGCAGAATTTAGAAATCAATTGGATAATTACAGTGATCCATGAATTGTCATAGTAAAGACTAAACAAAGACTAATTTCCCCTACCTCAATAAATAAATAAACGCACACCTTGGAAGGGATAATAAATTTTCAACCTTCAGGGCATAAACAGCCTCTAACTAATAGAGTTTTGGAAGAAATACTCAGGGAGATATACTCTACCTAAAACAGACTTAATGGTTCCTGGCATAAAGCAAGAATTACAAGTTGCTCAGCCATTAGGAAATCGGAGTTTGTAGTGATACCCAGTGGTAAATGTGACACTCCCATGGGTTGCCTGCTCACTGATTGCCTTGCACAGGATTCCTTTACCTTCCTGGTAAAAAGCAAATTTCATTACCTTTTCACCTTCCTAGCTAGGGTCTTTCCAAGATCCAAGTTTGGTCCCTCCTGCATGGAGGAGCTGTATGAATCAGCTTTGGCACACTGTGGAGGGACAGAAATCAGGTCATTAATTAAAGTGAATTAGCATTTCAGTGCCTGTGTAAAAATTAGATTCTCAGTGACTGCAATACCTGCCGAAAGGCAGAGAAGACTCTCTGACACCGCCCTTGCCAGAGGGGAGGTCCATGGAGAGGAGACTGTTTCTGACAGCACGTGGACAGAGCCCCAACTCCTGAAATAAATAGGTACTTAGTGCCAGATTTGAGATTAGTGAAAACTTTATGTAAGCAAATCTAGGGGGAAAAAAATGCAATGGGAAGGATCTAATTCACAACATTTCAAAATCCTATTTATGAATTTCATCTCACCCCAGACCAATGCTAATCTCAGACTCCCCCTGAGCACTCCCCTCCGAGGGAGATCTGCCAGGCTAGTGGCATCTTCCGAGAGTTAAAAATATCCTATTATTAAGAGGGTTTTTTTTCTTATTCCTAAGTGAATGTATAGGATTGAAAGTGACCTTCTCTATCATCAATCCAGTCCCCTCATCTCATAGTAAATCACTTCAGTTAATCTTTTTCAGAAAAGGAAGAATCTCTGTTTACATGACAGGAAACAGTCAGATTTATCCCTCAACAAACTTAGAATCCTGTCCTTTCCCTCAGTTCTAGTTAAAATATAGACATTCAGTGCTTGAATCAATAATTTTTAATTGTGTGACTGTCTGTGCATACATATATGTGTTTGCAGATATATAAGTCTATGTGTGTGCACGTCATAAATGCAGGGTTTAAAAAGCTCACTGACAGTGTAGTTCTGATCTGCAATTACTTTTCCAAATCTTCTTGCTTGCACCCTTGAAAATCTGAATGTTGCTGTGATCTGGTCAGCTAACAGCAGCAGGAATGTGTGCTGTGTGGTGCTCAGAGAGAGAGAGAAGCCTCAGGTTGATGTACCTGTGATGTACCAGCTTGGCTGGTTAAACTGCAGTAAGGCATTTGGAGAAGAAAGACTACAGGGTAGATGCAGCATCTTTCACTTCCCATTTCGGACTACTTCTCCGAAGAAGTGGGTCACCCCTCAGGTGTAGCCAGGGAATCAGTAAGATATATTGCTCCTAATAATCTCATGGCAGCCTGTGCTCCTGTGGTGTGAGAACACCATTTCTGTTACCACAGTGGAACCTGAAAAACAGGCACCAAATGCCCCTTTCAGGAGGTAGACTTCCAATTGACACACTGTGCCATTAAAATTAATTACCTGAGAACCACTCAATAATGTCTACAGATATGGAAATAATAAAAAGCAATTGACTGAAAGCATTCATAAAATATTGTGAGCAGAGGTCATTAATTTACGCTAGCTGAAACCTAGGACTGCATGCTTGAATTACCAAAATACATGAGCAATAAGACAAATAATAGTCACTTATGAAATAGCCACCTACTATTAGGACTATATATTTCCTGAGTTTTGGGTCCCAGATGTAGGAGGGCAGCAGCCCGTAGTGTGGGACAGTCTGTGAAAAGTATTCCCTAGGGAAATAAAGCAGCAGGTTAGTGCTGTGACCTGAGCTGCCAATGAGACAAATGCCCACTTGCAAGCTACAAAATGTGGGGTTTTGTGGAACAAGCCACTCACCTTACAGACTCGCTCTGTTCTGTGTTGCAGAAAATTTTTTCAGGTGCCTGAAGTAATCACTTAGCTGATCAATTGGTCTCTGAGTTACAGGTGAAGTCACAGAAAAATCACAGAATCACAGAATCATAGGGGTTGGAAGGGACCTCAAGTGATCATCGGGTCCAATCCCCTTGCCAAAGCAGGGTCCCTAGCTGATATCACACAGGGAGGTGTCCAGAAGGGTCTGGAATATCTCCAGAGAAGGATACTCCACACCTCCCTGGGCAGCCTGTCCCAGGGCTCTGTCACTCTCACTGTGTAAAAGTTCTTCCACATGTTGGTGCAGAACTTCCTATGCTCTAATTTGCAGCCATTGCCCCTTGTCCTGTCTCCACAGACCACTGAAAAGGGGCTGGCCATTTCCCCCTGCATCCCATACTTCAGATATTTATAAACATTAATCAGGTCCCCCCTTAGTCTTCTTTTCTCACAGCCTTTCCTCATAGGGGAGATGCTTCAGGTCCTTAATCACCTCTGTAGCCTCCTCTGGACTCTTTCCAGGACATCCCTGTCTTTTCTAGCCCAGAACTGGACACAATACTCCAGGTGGGGCCTGATCAGGGCAGAGTAGAGGGGGAGGATCACCTCCTTTGACCTGCTGGCCACACTCCTCTTTATGCACCCCAGGATCCCATTGGCTCTCTTAGCCACCAGTGTACACTGCTGGCTCATGGCCAACCTGTCATGTACCATATCATAGGGTTTCTAGTGGATCCGGAGAGGGACTTCTAAAGCACTCTTTGTCTTGGTCAGATTAATTTCTTAAGAGACATAAAGGAAGTAAATTGCTCTTTGTGACATCTGCATCAAGAATATTATTTAAGAAGAAAGCATATATGAAAGGATGAATTCTCAACTTCTTTTCCTACATTCTAACAAAACTTTACCAACATCAACAAGAGCTATGTTTGCAGATTGGGTTTTCTGCAGCCACATTTCTTACTACTGAATAATATCTATTAAATGAACAAATAGCAACATTACTTCTTTATAAAGAAACAGCCTGTATTCTGATATAATTTCTCAAATCTAATGGAGCTAAATATCTACCAAATTGATGGAAAAGGATTATTTTTTACATAATTCCCACTTTGACATTTAATCTTTGTGAAATAAGATTAGGATCTAATTTTAGATGCTAAAACCTGAAAATTCTCTGGATCTTGTTCCTGGGTTTTTTATTTTTGCTGCAGTTGGCAGAATGTACATATTTACAGCCATTGTCCCACTTCAATAATGCAGCAAAAAGAAAAAAAAAAAAAGGAAAATATAATATTGTACTCTATGTCAGCTCAATTTGTTTATACATAGTGATAATTACATATTTTCTAGTTTATTATTAAATTATTTTACTCTTGCTCCCCAGTAGTCTGTATCTCCCAGAATTGAACCCAGTTTTGCATTGACTGGTTAGTCCCAACTTCAAACCCAAAGTACTTAGGCACTGCATTCTACACTGAATGAATTGGACTAAGAACCCATGACTTTTTAAAAGCCTTTATGGCTGTCATGTAGTGCACATGGTCTTAAAGCAGTAGTACGGTCTGGTTTTGCACGGTAACCACATGATTTTTGCAAACAATGATTTATACAATCAATTTTAGGACAGCAGTTGCAGTACCTATTTAATCAGGGCCACTTGAACAAGTGTGTGCATCTTAATAAACATTATGAATGGAATAATTGATGGGAAAGGCAAGCCTTTGACCTCAGTGGTATTGCAACAGTAAATACAACATAACATTATTGTATGAATCACCAGAGGTTGACTATAAATCTTTAATTTTGAAGATGGTATCTCCCTGTAGTTGGGGTTCAGGATTGTAACTAGTTCAGTCTGTGGGGGAATTGTAGATGAGTCACTTGATTTATCTTATTTTTCTTTTGACAAAATACTAATTTCATTACTTCTTGTTATGAGGTTCTGTTTATAGGGAATTTTGTATAGGAATGATGTATTCTTATTCTTTTAATATTATTGTTTATCAATACTACACTTTGAGTGCACAGTAATTGCTTTAGAGTGCCACATTGACAATACAAAAGAGAAATTATTTAGAGATTATTTCTTATTGTATGCAGCATGATAATTGCATGTAATTAGGACCAAAACCACTGCAAAACTCTGAAGGCATTCTTTTTATTTCTGATTTTCAGATTTGTGCTTACAAAAATAGAAGTATTTCTTGTCTTAAATTTTCTTCTCTCTAATTTTATTCCACAGCTGA
Organism: Zapornia atra; assembly: GCA_013400835.1. Lineage (NCBI taxonomy): Eukaryota > Metazoa > Chordata > Aves > Gruiformes > Rallidae > Zapornia > Zapornia atra. The sequence continues at coordinate 43,943 of VZTU01015541.1, forward strand.
TTTCCTCCCCCCAATAACTAAATATAAGTAATTTTTAAATAATTCCCTCTCTCCATCCTTGTGGGGAGTATATTTGGCTAATAGAACTTTAAAGAATCCATTCCTGAAAGGCAATCATATAATGATACATATATATATGCGTGTGTTTATATATATATATGTATATAATGGTACATTTAATATTTGCATGTGGTACTTCACCTTTAGTGTATTATCATAGTTGGATTTGTATATCTGTGTATTAAGCTACTCCTTTAACATTTCACTATTTTTTTTCTAAAGTATATCCCTTTTATTTTGTAGTTCTTCTGCACATTCCTTCTTTCAAAGAACCTCCACAATCTCTTATTTCCCCTTTCACTTAGTGAAGGGATAACCCATTTTCTTGAAGCTTTATCTGGCTTTAGTGACTTTTAACTTACCCAAGCTCTCTTCTGCAATGATATCCTTTCACTTGTACCACTCAGCAGTTGGAAAATATGGTTCCTTTTATTTATACTTTTTCACCTCAGATTTCCCTCACGAATACTAAGATGTGCAAAACTCATTTAATTTTCCCACTTTATCCTGCTCACTTCGTATTAAGTTTCTCCCTAACCCCTTAGTGGGCTAATTATTTCCATTTTCAGCCCTTTATCTCTTTCCCTTTATATATTTAAAGAATCTTACATTGTTTTTAGTCACTCCCACAGTAATAATTCCCTTTTTATTATATTTTTACATTGCAGTATTTTTGAGACACTGACATCCACCCTCCTCTACTTCTTTTATTAATTTTCAGGGGCATTCATTTACACAGCTCAGATACATTTTCTTCTATTATCACTCTCTCTCTCTCCAGTGCCTCCTCCCTCTGGGACAGCCTCTTTTTTAAAGTTGGCCCAGAGCAATTACAATACAATTAGTGGGGAGCTAACTTCAATAAAATTTTAATTTCCCCCAAATATTGCCTGCCTTCCTTTCAAATCTATGGCAGAGATTTTTCCTCTCTTTTCTTAGGCAGGAGAAGACAGGTCAAAATACTGAATTATAGGATTTCCAGGGCATGTAGTCCCTGTAAGAGCCACGTGTCAGGCAGGTACATGCTGTCTTTCTGCCAAATGCCACTCCTGGGATCACTCCCTTCCACAAAACAACCGCTTCTCATGTATTATCTTCCATCTGCTACACTTCTCCTCTGACTTCCAGGCACTGTACTTCAGGTTTCTTACAGCCACAGATGTAGCGTGCTCAGCATGCTACTTTTGCTTGCACCACCAAATTTGGCCCAATAAAATACAAAATACAGTAACTATATGCTGTAAATTTGCTGGTTTACTTAGATCAGTAAAATTAGGATTTTCATACTAAGTATGTTTCCAGAGAGATAAAACTAATATGGTTAAAGCCGATACATCTCTCTGAATGTATTTCTTTGCCTGTTTATAGTCTTACAACCACATATGTATGAGAGGCACAGATTTTTCTTCATTTTTGCATGTCCTTTCACTGGAGTTAGGCTTGAGCTGTGTATTTCAGGAAGCTGAAAAGCAATATGAACAAATAATATGTTCTTTTTCCTTCTTTGTATTTTAGCATGTCAACCACAATTTATATTGTAGGTGGCTGGAGTCTGTCTTGCTAACTCAGCTGCACCGCTAATCACCAACTCATCCTGTTCCACCTAAAAAGCGTACATAGTAAAGCAAGTAAACTGCTTTTGGGGGTTTTTGCTAGGCTTTTTTTCTGGTTTTAAAAAAGCAGACTTTCCTAGGGTCTTCAGATTTTGTTGGCTACATAGTTTGAGTTTGAAAGGAATTAAAAAAAGAGGTTTTTTGAGATGGAGTAAAACCTTCGAATGATTTTGTAGATTACCATTAATTAGCCTGGGTGAAATCCAATCACTTCCTTAATCTCTAAATGACTGAGTGTTGTTTGGAGCACTACTGACATTCTTATCTGCATATATTTTCCCTAGCATTACACTCAGTAGCTCATCCAAATTAGAACAAAAATAATCTTAACTTTCTTTAAACAAGACTAATAAATATTCCTTAAAATACAGACTTGATTTCCCCAGCTCATTCAGTGAAGAGCCCTAAGAATTTTAAATATTCATCCCTGTTCAAGGCAGGTAATTGGTATAGCAAAGGAAAAGATCCCTACAGGCTTACTGTGCTTAATACCTGTATGATGCACATGTGAATCGGGGCTTAGATTCCATATCCAGCACGTGGCATAGAAAAAGCATGGGAAAAGAGGTGAGATGAAACCATTATCACTTATATCTCCTCTCATGTCCATTCAAGATTGTAAGGTTTCAACTTTTGCACACATCTAATAAGCTTCTTATTTATGTATTTACATTTATTGTAATACATTAAAGTGTCTCAGCAGATCGACTTCCAAACTGTTTAAGAAATAGGTCTATTTCTATGTCCTTTGGTCTCACTCAGTTATCTAGCAGAGACAAAGCAGTTCTGATTGGAAGTGTCATGGGTGAAAAATGCTCTCTGAGTGCTTTTTACTGAGGGAAAAGAAAGAGACACAAACCTAGCTCATAATGCTTCCCAAAACACTATTATTGTGTTTGGAACTGGCTGGCAAAAAGACCTTAGTACTGCTTCAGGAAGGACTTGAGATATGGTCACCGTTCTAATTTGTACCCTGAGAACTGGGTTATGATTGTATAAAACAATGGCAAAACAAGGAACTGAGAGGTGTCTTGATGAGCAGGAGCGTGCTGCCAAACAGGTACACACATTCTACAGCATATCTCCATCAAAGCTGGAGTTAGTCAAAAACATATAATCCGGGGTGAGCTTGAGATGTTCTCAGTTTTCAATGTTTGGTTTCAGTGATCAGAAAGAGTTCTGGGCTTATTTCTGGAAGGAGGACAGGTTGATGAGACTATGGTACATGAGTAAACAGAGTCAGTGTCATAGTTACATATAATGAATTTTTAAAAATTTTCTTTATAACATTAAAACATCGCTTCTACCAATTTATTGTTCCTGGATAAGTCCCTGGATAAGTCTGTGGATGCTTACAATTATGAAAGATCCCCATTGGATGCTGAACAAGGAAATTTGAGTCAGATACCATGAAGTGGAAAAACACAGCTCTGCCAGAACTCAGAAGAGGAGTCTTAATAACACCAACAGCCCAAATGAACATAGCCACCCTGGGATACTTTGCCCCAGGTAAAACATACATTACTGATTGAGGATTTCTAATGGCTGATTTCTGTAGTGATTGATGGTAGAAGGATTGAGTGACATGTGATCTTTAAGAAATGTTGTAGTGAATGCTTAGAAATCTGTTGTTTTACAGAAGTGTCCAAATTGGTAGAGATTAAAAAATCAATGTCTTTAAATTGGAAATCATGATCTACCTTCGAGCTGTGGAGAGCACTGTCATATGCAACTGTGTTTTTGTGGGTTCCAACGCCAGCTTCATTTATGTGAGAAGTTTAGAAACTGTCTCAATTGCTGTAGGAAAAACTAAAACAACAGACCAAGAAAAATTTCTAGATTGGTTGGTGAAAGAAAGTTACAAATGAGTTTGGTGGGAATCATAATGTACAACTGTACCTGTTTATATTACTCAACTGGCAGAAAGGAGCCTTTCCATGTGATTCAAGAGGAACAGCTCGTCTGTAAAGCTTTGCTTGCAGAACATCCTGGTGGATGAAACTGGAAGTTTGCCCCAGGTCAATATGCAATTTGGAAACACCAGAAGGTTGTGCATTTTAATTAACTTTCTGCTCTTTCTCTGGTGCCTTTCCCCTCTGTTTCCTTTCTGCTCATGATGATTAAAAGCCAAAATCCTGCCCCAGTTCCATGCCCGGAATGCTTCCTGATTTGTTTTCATTAACTTCTACTATGCAAACATGTTTAATTATTTATCTGCTCATTTTCACAGAAAATCCTACAGAGATGTAAGTCTTGTTTGTAGGGATGCCATGTCAGCGGGAGCTGGAAAATCCAATCACCCATCGTTAAGGGAACAGAAGTAATGCATTCTCCAATTTATTTATTGATAAAGGAAGAATACTTCCCTTTAAGTTAAAATTTGAGGGCCAAAGACATACTGAATCAGCTGGTACCTCTCACATAACCTTCACAGTTTGCTACCTGGGAGTTGGAAACTCCCTCATTAAAGACTGTGAGAGTGTTGCTATGTACATGGATGTAGAGAGTCTTGAGGCACTCCACATTACATACTTAATTAAAAGCCATTTGAATTCAGTGGCCATTGTTCTGTCTCAGGACTTTGGCTTCTGGGCCTTAAGTTCACCAAGCCACTTGGCTTAAGACAATCACATACACAATATCCAACATTGCAGGTTACCCTTCCCATGTCCCTGTTCTGTTTCCCTCTGCCTGAGCTTTCCTGTCTAGAGACTGATGTGGTCCATTCAGGCAAAAGCCAGTGTGTGAGTCAAACCTTGGTTCTGCAGACAGCCAAGGACCATAGAAATATCAGGTAGATACTAAGAAGTAAGTAAATTAAATCAGTGGGTCCTGTGTCAAGCTGCACAAAGGGTGGTTTATCAACATGTGGTAAATGTCACTGTTGATGTTTGATGTTGAAAAATCACCTATTTGTGATTTTGTTTCTCAGATACTTTGTTAAGATTGCTATAGACAGAAAGCAATAAGGCACCTGTTGGTTTCACAGCTCTACATTTGCTGTGGTTTTCCCCATACAAGATAGTCAGGATGAGATATAAGTAAGCTTCATAAAGATATGAGACACGTCTATGGTTAATTTATAACTGTTCATTGAGATCCATACACAAGAATACTAAAGGTCTGGGATTCAAGGCTTCATAACAGAGAATCTAATAGATGGGAATGGGGAAAAAACAAGTCTTGTAGTTTATAATCCCATCCCACCATGGGATATCTTTTTTTCTTCATGTCCTAGACACTGTCAAAAAGATCATATGTGATTCTACTGAGATCTGTGTTGCTCTGGCACATGGTGAATTTTTATCTTTATTTCCTTTCCACTTCTTTTCATTTCTGATGTCCCAGACACTAAAATACACTGAATGCAGTACACCTACTGTTCTTTCTACCAATATTCCCAGTTCTGGTTCTAACTTAGTCCAGGACTCTGAATATGTGTAATATCATCTGAAACAAAAGAAGCTCACTGACTGTCTCCAAACTCAAGAGTGACCCTGGTCCAAGTTTCAAATAATTATTCAGGCAGTGGTCTTGAAGTACTTTATCCTAATCATACAATCAGTTGTAATTACAACCTGCAGTAGCTTTCTTAGTCAGATGCTGCATTTGTATGATGAAGCTTAACTGAAGATTCCTCTCACCATTAAAAACACAGAACATATGCAGAGGTTCCTCAAGGCTTCACTACAGTATTGTATACGAATTTGATATGGGTCAGACAGAGTGAAGACAAACCCAGTTGCACCTAAGAGCCTGCAGCTCAAATACTGGCATTCAGAATTAAGCTGGAAACTAGTTGGAGTCCATAGGAACAAGCCATTTAGTGATTCTGGATTTGGACACACCTAGGAGGAAATTGGGTTGGTTCTCTGGGAGTAAATATAATGAAAGAAAGAAAATTAAAGACAGACTTAGACTGTAAAACGGATGGCCATTTATCCCCAAACCAATGGTGTACTTAAAATTATTTCCAAAATGGAATGAGAGGAAAAAGTGAGATTAAACTCTCTGCACTGCACAGTATTGACTTTTTTGTGTGTGTGCTATGAACCTTTATGAAAGCAACATCTGCTCTCATTTGTATGTTAATTTTTTTTGGCATTTAAAATTTGGCTTTTAAAAATCATCCTCTTTTCCCTTAGAGTGAGAATCTGAGATATAAAGCAGGTGCTCTACAGAACTATGAGAGCATCTGAGTTAAATTAGAAATAAAATTATCTCAAAGGAATAACTTCAGTCATCATAGAAAGTCAGTGTCAAATGCCAAGCTAGGGCATGCTAATAAAATTTGAACCCATATTGCCAGATTAAATATCTTTGTGTTCATTTTGTTTATATTTTATTTTTGAGATTAGTCTGTCTTCTCTCCTTATCATGTTCTAAATTCCCTCTCAAGACAGCCATTTCAGAGGCAGAGAAAAGATCTGATTCCTCCATCCACACTGCTGATACCCCCAGCACCTCAGACACGGATCTGGAATCTTTAAATAGAAAATATATTAGATTTTACCTCTTCAGGTTTTTAACTTTGTTAAAAGGAAATTATCTGCAATGCCTTTACATGACTTGTGTCCCTGAGTTCATAAAATCATAAGATCACAGAAAAAGCATTACATTCAAGGGGACCCCAGAGGCCATCTGGCCTCACCCAGCTGAGTTTTGGGTATCTCCAGAGGCAGAGATTCCTCAGTTTCTGTGCAACTGTGCTACGACCACCAATATGGTCTATAAATTTTTCCCCCCTCTAATCAGACTTTGCCATGTTCCAGTGTGTACCCATTGCTTCTTTTTCTATTACTTTGCACTTCTGGAAAGAGTCTGACTCCATCTTCTCTACATCCTCCCATTAGGTAGCTGTGGATGGTAATAAGATCTCCCCTTCTCCAGACTGAACAAATCCAACTCTTGGCATCTCCTTGCACATCAGGATTTCCAGACCATTAAAATCCTTGGGGACCTTGGGGAGCTTAGAACTGGACACTGACCCCAGTGGCAATCACAGGGCTTCTTTTGTCTTCTGTGTTAGGTGTTCTGTGGCATGATCCATGTTGGCCTGACTTACCCTCTTGACTGGAAAATGTTTCTATTTGTTAGTTAATACTGATGTTTTGAGCACTTGTTTGAGAGCTCATAAAACTTCATTATGCATTTTAATTAGAGGACAAACAGTTAAATCCATAGATTAGGTATTTCTGGTAATGTCTTGTATCATTTTCCCTGGAATCCTCATCAGTCCTGTGCTCATCACCCTGTGCACTGAGTACCTGTCTCATAGCCCATCTGTGGGGAACCCCAAAGGTCACCATGGCAGAAAAATGTCCACAAGTCTGTTGCTGTTTTTTCCAGCTGTTCCTTAAACAGAAAACATTGTTGGTTCAGGAAAAGGAAAATATGGATTAATGCCTTGATATCTTCAAGCATCTGCAGGAGCTAACAAAACAGAGCAAAAGAACCTGTTGACTAGTACTAACAAAAATATAGATTAAATGTATTTATATCCTGTGGGAGTGAGATCAGTTAGGTATATCTGGACTGCCCTCTGGTTTAAGACAGTCAATGCTTTTAAATTTTATATGTCTTTTTCATACCCACCTTTGTTGTTGTTTTTTTATTTTTTGTAGGAAGTGGGTTTTTTGTTTTCTTGTTTGTTATTTTTTAAAGTTCTGTTTTGTTTTATTTTGTTTGCTTGTTTGCTTTTTATATTTACACACTTAGGCCAGTTAGAAGATTGAGTGTACATCATTCAATGACATCACTGGGACAGTAGGCCAGAATAGCCTTGCCTTTCAGTCTCAACCACCTTGATTTAAGCCTAAGACCCAGAAAAAGCCTTGAAAAGATAGTATTATATGTTCTTTCCAGTGTTTACTACAGAAAAAGTAGGAAGGTCATGCCTGTTTGATTTGATCCCTGCAGAGATCTTTGAAATGATTACTCGTAGAGTTGGACTACCCGAGCAGCAGCAATTCTACAACTATACTTATTCAGTTAGTATGTATTTATTACTTCTACAATGGTAGTAACACATTATTCTGTTATGAATTGTAATGCCTTTTTGAATTCTCTTTTCTGTGGATTATTTTTTCAATTTAATGCACTTTTTCCTTTCTTTCACAAAAATAAACCACATTAAATAGGCTTGAAGAAAAGTGAGCAAATATAAATACAACCCAAAATGTACCAGAACTCTGATGAGTGCTAAGTAACATCCTGGACCCGGAGAGGAGTAAATAGAGGCACCCTTCATTCACACAGACATCTACTCATCCTGGGGCTAGGGTTAATATGATGGCAATAAAACTTAATTCACGTCCCAAAAAAAATCTTCTGGTGTTTACAGATAAATCAACCTCTGATCAAACTCCCTTACTTAAGAATAAAGATGCATTTGTCCCAGCATGGGACAAAACCTAACTTTGTGCAGCTTAAGGAGCTAAGAATTATTTTAGTCTGAATTTCCTCCTTTCCTGAATATGAATCTAAAGATAATTAAACCCTTAAAAAACGTCAGTCATCAGCTGGAAGTACAGTTGTGCTATGACATTCTCATTCACGCTGATGAAAATCACGTTCATCCATTTTCAGAATATCTGGGTTTTTTAAACAGATTCCAAAATTCAGCAGAGAAAGGAAGAACATCAGGGAACAAGAGTGTTTATGGAGTGAAAGACTGACTGTTGTGCAGAGGGGAGAGGTTCTTCTCTTTTATGTGCAGAATTAGGCACGAAGTCTCCAGTTACCAACTCACTTATTAAACCTTTCAGAAATATATTCTTTAGATGTGTTTTCCTTTCCTTTCCTGGTATTAGCCATCTTGATCTTTGCCAGCCTGGTAGACTCTTGGCTATTCTCTGCTAATTTTGAGGAAAACTAACAAAGTCCCATAGCAATCTTTGACTCTTACCATTTCACTTTGGTCTCAATGGCTACTTCTAATCAACTTTACCTTCAACCTTTCACATTTATTCAATCCACAAGAGCTTTATAATATATTCACGATATAATGAAATTCAGTAACCAGAAAAGGAGAGGTGCAGAGTTTGACATAACTTTAATTAATGCCACAGTCAACTGGTGTTGATCATAAAAATTTGTGTCAGTTGTGTGGAGGTGCGTGTGGGTGATACGCTAGTGGGGAATAGAATTATAGTGCAAATCTTATGTAGATAGATGTTGATTCAGCTACTCAACCCTGACCTCCTTTCACATCTTTGGATTATCCTTCCAAGGCTTTCACCTTGCTTCCAGGACACCGTAGTATTTTTAATAGGAGAAAAATACAAGAATATATGGAAATAAAGGCCATAGAACTGGCAGGGTTTTTTAGTATTTGGGCTTTTACTGGGAAAAGGTATAGGAAAAAGTACTCATGCTTTCAGAATTTCAACAGAACAGGATTATTTTTTGTTATTGCCTCTTCAGGTAATTAGTGATTTTCTGTCATAATAATTTTGATAATGTGGTAGTGAGAAAGCAAGGTGCTGAAGTAGCAAAATTAAAAGGTAAACATTTTTGTTTCATTCAAAATTGATTTTTTGTTTGTTTGTTTTGACTTTGTTTCTTCTGGGTTGGACATTAATCTGGGTGGTGAAGCTTGATGATGACAGAATTTGGATCCCATAACCTGGGCTCCGTCTCCTCCATGTGCTGAGCTCACCGCTCCACCTGCCTCTCTGCCAGGGCTGGTAGCTCCTAACAGAATAGCTCATGGAGCCATATGCCATTACAACCCCCTCAGGCTATTGGGGTCTCCTAGCAGCCCTGATACCTAGGCAGGGCAAAGGGACAGGGAGGGCTGTGGCTGGGCTTGGACATGGCTGTGGGGCCTGGCAGAGCTGCTCAGGGACACCATGGCCTACGAGTGCCCTCTGGAGCCCAAAAGTCCCTTCCATGTACTGCAGTCCTTCTCACACGACTAAATATTTTCATGTCATGGATTTCTTATAATGATAGCGTATCATAAGAAATACAGCCTGAATGGGGAGATCTTCTCAACAGAGGTTTGAGGCAAGCCTCAAGGTAAGAAATCTACAACGGCTTTTCCTGGAAGGATTATGGGTTTTTAAATTGTGTATTCTCCAAATAAATTATTTTTGAACGCCTCAATTTTATAAAATGGAAAAGCTCAGAAATCTGTCCTGAGTCCAGGAAAAAAATTGATTGTGGGATGCTCGGTGGAATTGCAGTTGTTACAGCCTTGTTGGCTGGTACGGTGATAAGATCTCAGACACCTTAGAAGGAATTATCTATCACCCATTCTGTACAATACTTTTCTCTTTTGGCTCATTATTAGGGGTTTCCATAGGATCATGTTCATTAATAACCTCATACTTGCAATTAACTTTCCTGTTCTCTTCATTTTGTACCTCACTTTTATTTGGGGTAAGGACAGGCACTGTGGTGTATTTAGCTGAGGAAAAGAGAATTTGTTGATTGTTCTTTGGTTGTTCTTGCTATTGATTAAGGGACTTAATTTTCTTAACTTTTAAACTTCAAATGTCTCTATCCTGTGTGACCTAACTTGAACTGAGTTAGTTCTGAGTTAGTCAAAACCCTTCAAAGTTTCACATTTAATAACCAAGTTCTTCAGGATTATGAGATTTTAGTTTGCCTGAGATACCAAACAACTTCCAGGAAATAAAAAAGGAAAGATATCAACAAGTGAAAGCAGTCTCAGTTTTGTAAGCTGCTCTTTGCTGTCAGACTTGAAGTATTTGCTTTCATATCGATGTTTTGCCATTTATAAATGGGAGTGTGTAGGTAGAACATATAGCTCAGATTCTTTGTATAATTAAATGGCAGTAGGACTATTTGGACAGTTTCTCAAGTGTTTATATGAAGTTGGCTCTCCAATTCCCTACGTAAGCATTTCTGATTCCCAGAAAGCGAGCATATCACTGTTTCTCCCATCCCCCAAATGCCCATAACTCTTGGGTGGTTTGTGTATGACTGCACATGAAACCATCCAGCTTTTCTGCATTTGTCATCATCCAAAGCTGAAGTGCAGCTTCAGCTCTTACTCCTGAAAGCATCTTAAAATGCACAGTTTTATAAAATCCAGTAGAAGTGGCTCACTTCAGCTTGTCTTTCTGCAACATAATGTTTTGGGTAAGGACCATGACTGCGCATGTCTTCATACATTGATCTAAGCTCTGTTTGTCTGCACAGGTTTCACCTACTTCTTTTTGTGATGTCATAGTGATAGTGCTTTGCACATTCACATTTCTCTAACTTTCCATCTTCAGGGATCATCTTCCTTTTTGTCTCTAAAGAAAAATTTTGTAGTCACATAGAAAAAAACCCAACCAAATAAAACCAAGTTCTGAATTCAGTCTGCATGGTAGGAAATTAGAAGACCATGATAAGAACCCTTCTTAAAATCAAACAATCTAGAATACTCTGCAAACCCTCAAGCCAGTTCTGCAGTGCAGTTGAATAAAAAAGTTGAGACAAAGTTCGTTTGCAATAAGTTTCTAAGAACAGAGATGCTGGTTTGGTTCCCTTCTGCTGATATGCACAATTGTTTCTGTATGATAACATCATACATTGCATCATTGTGTAGAACACAGTCCTCAAGGATTTTTATTGGCTTCTCATTTGTAATTTTTGAGAACATGTTAACATTTATTATTCTTAATTAATATTTTACTGTGAAATGTTGAAGTGTTGAATTTCCAGGAAATTTCCTGTGAAATATGATTTGTTTTCAAATAATAAAAAAAAACCAAAAACCAGCAAGCCAAAACTCCCCTCCTATCTTTTCTATTACCTATGTTAAGTAAAAATTAACCCTATCAGATCTACTGAAATGAAAATTAGCATTTCACTATATGCTCTGAATTCAAATTGCCAAGGGTAGTGCTCAACAGTTTGTAAGACATCTCTTCAGAAAAATCAGCATTTTTCAGGCTGATGTAAACCGACAAATCAGAGAAAATATGGTTTATCTCTTTAGTTTCCTTTAGAATGAATTTTCCTGAGTCTGATACTTTTTGATTAAACTGATATAGTTTGAAGCTATTAGAACTAATGGTGTATTCTAAACACATTAAAAAATACACTTTTAGCTCTATCCTTTAACTCTCTCTAGAGACAATACACTATATCAAGCCTAATGCTCTTTTTTTTTTTTTTCTTACAGAAAATGCATAGCACAACAGAGGCTGCCTTATATTTAAGTCTGTCTTAGAACTGGTCAAGGTTTAAGATCTCTGTACAAAAGCCAATAATCATTATAATTAAATGCTTCCTAAGACAACCACTGAGTTACTACAGAGGGCCTGAACTCTGAGAGGAATGCATTCAGCGCTTGTTGCACTCAAAACTCTGGTCAGTATATAGTGGGTAACCAGCTTTGAGTTGGAAATGCACGGTTAATTCATACTCCACACCATACTATGATGGTTTGCCTCTACACTAAATGCTGGTGGCATGCCACAGTTGTGTTTTGCTGGTGATACAGATAATAATCAGGGTAGGCTCAAACTGTACTTAAAGTCTCTCACCATGCTTTGCTTTATGTCTTTATTAGGCCCCGTAATGCCTATTCTAAGGATTAAAATGCATTTTGTAAAATCAGAGTTAACACAAAACCACAAAATCCTATATTCCTGATTGCTTGTTGATTGTAAATTTGTATTCAAAAACAATGCAATAAGTCCTGGGAGAATCTTTTCAGGAGATTGCAGGGTTGCCTTAGCTGCTTTTGCATCAGTCCTTTGCTGCTCCTAAAAAAAAAGAAAGAAAAAAAGTGTTGTCCAGAAATATCTAATGAGTGTGAAACTGCTGCAGTATGTCATGAACATAACACTGCAGACCCCAGGCTGATGTGCTTTATCTAGACTATTGGGGTGCTTTAGGGCTAATGAAAAACATCCATTAATTGTGAGATTTGCTTTATGGCAATGTGCTTTAAAAGTAACAAGTTATTTCATTTTAATTTACTTCTGCTGTTTGATCTGTTAAGACTCACATTTTCCAACTTTCATCTGCTGCCCTGAGGGACATAAGTGCATTTTAAACCAAAATGATGTCTGGATTTTTTTAAATGCAAACCACAAGGCCAGGTTTCAATTAAAAAATGTGAAGTAGCCTGAGACTAAGAATAAAATCACAGGCACTGCTAGCACTGGCTGTCATCTGTCAGCCCAGCAAGAATGGTGCCTATTATGATACTGGTGTATCTTTCTGATAGGGTTTTGTGGCGAGGCGTGGCTGTAGGGGTAGCCCCTGTGATAGGATAGCAGGGCTGCCCTGTGACAGACCTGCCACCGGCCAAAGCTGGGCCCATCGGTGACAATGGTAGAACCTCTGTGATAACCTCTGCATTTAAGAACGGGCAAAAAATGCCTCACAGCATGTATGAAAGAGGAATAAGAAAACATGAGATGAACAAGTCTGCAGGCATCAAGGTCAGTGCAGAAGGAGGAGCAGCAGCTGCTCCAGGCAAAGCAGAGATTCCCCTGCAGCCCCCGGAGAAGACCATGGTGAGTCAGGCTGTCCCCCTGAAGCCCATGGATGTCCACCGTGCAGCAGATATCCACAGTGCAGCTTGTGGAGGAATCTCATGCCAGAGCAGGTGGATGTGCTCTGAAGAAGTCTGCAGCCTGTGGAAAGCTGACACAGGAGTTGGCACCGGGCAGGACCTGTGGCCATGGAGAGGACCCCATGCAGGAGCATCTTTTCTGTCAGAACTTTGATCCACACTAGAGCAGTCTGCTCCTGACTATATCCTGCCAGAAGGACCTTGTGCTGGCACAGGGGAACAGTGTCTAGAGAAAGAAGCAGTAGACATGAAGAGTTATAAGCTGACCACAACTACCATTCCCCATCCCCTGCAGTCTTCAGGGGAGGAGGGAGAAGAGTCAGGAGCAGAGTTGAGCCTGGAAAGAAGACGGGGATGGGGGGAAGGTGTTTTGAGGTTTGCTTTTATTTCTCACTATCCTACTCTGTTAATACCTGGCAATAACCTAAATTGATTTTCCCCAAGTCAAATCTGTTTTGCTGTGGAGGAGGGGCAGTGAGAGAGGAGCTGAGTAGATGTCTAGCAGCCATCCAAGGTCAATCTACCACAGTCTTCCATTTCCTGTTTCTTAGGGGTGACAAGAATTAATCTTGCTGATATCCTGAGTGTGTGGCTGGTATTGTCTCTGTGACTGTAGCCCTGTGTAGTGGTACGTACCTTCTTTTTATTTTCCATTGATGTTGACTTTCTTGATCTACGGTCTTTCCTTGCAGACATGATGTGAGCATCATGTAAGGCTGAGTCACCTGTGAAGAGGGGCTTGCTAGTGTTTGAAGTTTTTCATGATTTCCTGTGCTATATAGCAACTGTCAGCTGGGCTATATCACCCATTGCTAATTTTATTTCCATGAAGAATGCAGCTGAAAAGAACTCAGTCATCAGCAGGGAGGGAGCAATTGATTATGGGACATAGGATAGCTTTGCAATCTTCAACTTCAATTTCAAGACTGTGTCCTGTTATTTTCAAAATGTGTTTACTCAGCTTTTTAAAAATAGATGTCAAATATAAAAAAACTTTATTTTTGCTTTTTTTTTTTTTAATATGGAAAATATTACAATGAGAGGTTAGAAATCAAGGACTGAAAAGCTGCCCATCACGGGTTTTACCCAACCACTGATACAGCAAGGTGCAAATCCTTTTGTCTATAATACAGTTGCAAAGAATTTGTGCCACAACCCTTCAGCTCATTCTGGTTCTGAATTTTCTCATTTTCCCTTCTTTGTAGAGGGTTTCTATTTATTTTTCTCATTTCTTAACAGATTTCATACCTTGTGTCAGATACGGTTCTGTAGTTCAAATTCTGATCTTCTGTGCATATTGTACGTAAATCTTGCAGTTCTTAGCATGAAGTCCAACAGTTTGTACTCTGCAGAGAGTGGCCATCAGCAAGGGTTCTTTTAGTAGCAATGTTCACAAAACATCTTCTTAGGGAATTTGTCTAAGTTCATTTAATTAATGACAGAGATCTCCTAAGCCTGAAAAGACTGGAACATTTGAATGAACCCACCTTGCTTGTTGTGGTTACGTTGACCACTAAGAAGAGACAGTCAGCCTGTCAGATGTGTTTTTTGCCTTTAGCTGTTGTTGTTTGTTTATTATTTCAAAGTCCTTTAAAGCTAACATGATTATGACCTAAACTGACACTCTTCCCACCTGTATGTTGCACCGTTTTTTCCCAAACACTAGCAGGTATTGTTTGAAATGCTCTCTGTCTCCATTCTGAGAGCTCTAAATGAGACAGTGTTTTTGCTAAAGTATTGAACAGAGTGTTTACATTAAAGGAGGTTGCTGAGAAATCAATCTGTATGCTGTCTGATGTTTTTGCTAGCATTCACTTACCAGTTGATGCTTCCAATTCTCCTCTAGTGTCAGTAAATGACACTGTGTAGCATCCTTAGCAAGTGATCTATACCTTCATCTCAAGATAGTGGAATTTATTACTTTTAATTAGTTTAACTGCTCACTCAAAAAGCTTCTTTCTTTCAAAGCTTTTTTTCTTTCCAGCAAAACAAAAAATGAAATAGGAGAACCAACTTTGCATTTTAATTATGTCAATAACATGCAATTTTCTGGTCTTTTCTCCTTCCCTGAAGTTTAATTAATTTTGAGCAAGTAATAAATTGTCATGGCTTTCAGTTCAGTTCCTAGATTCAAAATGAATACACTTCATTCGATGAAATTAGATTTGAGATCTGTTATCATCTCCATGACTTCCAGTTCCTGGCTAGAAATCAAAATGCAAAGATTTTCCAAGGAAGACAGCTCAATATTCAGTGCTAATGGTGATCGCCATGGCCTGTGATGTAGGGCAGTTGGACAGATTTTACTTATACTATATCGTTCCAATCCAGCCACTACCATGATATTGTCCTGAGTACTACTCTGGTTCATTCTTGCAGGAAATAGTCCTTTCTTTCTTGCAGTTGTGTCTGAGAGAATCCACCCAAGATAAGCCTTTGTTCTTCAAAACAGCTAAACAGACAAATTCTGGTGACCAGTCCAGAAGATCCGAAGTAGGGTATGTTTTTCCATGTCATCCAGGGATGAAACACAAATACCAACTGGAGGTTTATTATTTGTAGCTTGAAAGACGCCCTTCTAAGTAGTTCCCTGGTGCAAAAGACCTTGAGGTTTTTTTTTTCTCTATTGAGGAATAGACAAGAAAGCATAGAAGAAGTGAGAGGATGTTTCCCAGAGTATCCCGTACTTTGATGGGTGTCTTAGGATGATGTTTCAAAGGGGCCATTCTGTCCACATTTTCTTTTTCAAAAGCCACTTTTGCTAGGGTTGCCAGCCACAAGCTGGAAGAAACTTCATGGGTCCAAACTATTTTTTTTAAATTATTGTAGCAACAAAATAATTTGCAGGACAAGTTTATATGAAGTAACATGTTAATCTTTTTCTGTAGTGAAACTCTCTCTCCACCATTCCCTCCGCCTTCCTTCCATCCATAATTCTATAATGACACAAGGTTCAGTAGATTATTTCAGACAAACAGAAATCTATTCAGTTCCTCAAACCTTCAAGAGTCTGAACTAGCATCATCTTCCATTAGATGCTAGTTCACTTAAAAGAATCCAAACCAATGAGTAAAAGTACCTAGCTCTCCTGTAGTAAACACATAACAAAATATACACCTTTGGGAAAAAAAGAAATAACTATGCATTATTCAGTGCAGATGCCTTTGCACTAAGATTCTCAGGTTTGGTATTTAACTTTGTCAGTTGCAAGAAGAACAGTGTCTGCTAATGTTTATTAACTCAAGATATTTTTTTAAGATTTAGTGACATAGGCTTCTCTTGCCATTCACTATTCCTAGCAAGAGGTATGCAGAAAGTATTAAAGAAAATTACTAGCGAGTATTATTATTTTTAATAAGTGCAAACTCCCAGAACTCTAATCCCTGACTGGGAAAGTCTGCAGCTATATTTTGAATAAGCCAAGAGATCATTTTATATGCTGAGAGCCAAGAAAGATCTTGTTACATCTAGAAAGAAGAGTCATTAAATTGGAGGTGTGAATTTTGGAATGTCACTGTATTCATTTTCTGGAAATTTTCATCCTCTTGGTAAACTTTATCAAAAGAATGGATTAATGTTGACTTATCTTGTGTGCTGGGGTAAAAAAAAAAAAAAAAGACATTGTTCCAAATAAGCAGAGTAGCAATTGTAATAGTGTGAAATATTAGTTTGACCTTTTCAATATTCATAATTTTTATCAGTGATCATAAGTATTCTGCTAAAAAAACTTAGTGTAACCAGTGCAATGAGTCCTGGTATACTGTATCAGGTTTTTATTTGTGGGAAAATAGAAGGTATGTTACAAATACTATAATACTGAGCTATAAAGGCATAAGGCCAGAATTCAGCTGTCACTCACTTGCAGCTTCTGCTGCTTTAAGTCTTTGCCCAGGAGCTTGCAGAGCTCACTGAGTTTTAAAATAGGCTTGAAGGGGAAGTAGGATAATATCAGTCTTGCCTGCAACAAATTCTGGGATGACAAATCATGGTTAAAGGGACAGGGTGCAAGTGAGGACCCTCAGCCTGTTGCTTGGAGATATGCTAGACACGCTGCAGCACACTTGAAGTCTCGTGGAGATGAGTCATGGCAGTCAGGTGTAGTCCCTAGTGACTGGAAGAGAGGAAACATCATGGCCATTTTAAAAAAGATTAGAAAGCAGGACCCTCGTAACTATCACCCTGTCAGCCTCACCGCTGTGCCTGGGAAGATCATGGGGCAGATCCTCCTAGAAGCTATGCTGAGGCACATGAAGGACAGGGAAGTGATTCCTGACAGCCAATGTGACTTTACCAAGGGCAAGTCCTGCCTGACCAGTCTAGTGGCTTTCTACAATGGAGTGACTGCATCAGTGGACAAGGGAAGAGCTATGGATGTCTATCTGGAGGGCCTTTGACACAGTCCCCCATAACATCCTTCTCCCTAAGTTAGAGAGATATGGATTTGATGGGTGGACTGTTCAGTGGATAAGGAATTGGCTGGATTGTCACATCCAGAGCATGGTGGTCAATGGCCCAAAGTCCAGATGGAAGACGGTAACAAGTGGAGTTCCTCAAGGGTCTGTGCTGGAACCAGTGCTGTTTAATATCTTTATTAACGATATGATCTTTATCAAAGATATGTCACTTCCAACCTTACACATTCTATGATTCTATGATTCTGTGAGTCAGGGGCTCTTGAGGGAAGAGGAACAAAAGACTAGTGAAATACCTCAGAGGAATTCCAACCACTCTAAATGGTCAGCTTCCTTGAGGACCCAACTGAGATGCCTCTATGCAAATGCACAGAGATGTGGCTGGTTGGCTCCTATGATTTGAGTATTGGGATGGAAGGATACAGGCTCTTTAGAAAGGAGAGGCAGGGAAGATGGGGATAAAGTGTTGCCCCTGTGTCAGTGACCAGCTGGAGTGCGTGGAGCTCTGGCTGGGAATGGAGGAGCCCACTGAGAACTTAAAGGTCAGGATTAAAGGGAAGGTGGGGACAGGGGACACTATAGGGTGAGGAAGCCCTGACACAGGATGCCCAGAGAAGCTGTGGTGGCCCCTGGATCCCTTTCAGGGTTCAAAGCCAGGTTGGTTGGGGCTTTGGGCACCCTGGGCTAATGAAGAACGTCCCTGCCCATGGCAGGGGTTTGAAACTAGATGATCTTTGAGGTCCCTTCCAATGCAAACTATTCTATTCTTCTCCATTTTTTTCTAGTTTTGGACCCTAACCCTGTGAAGATCTGACCATTTTGCTCTGTTCTAGTAAGAGTCTTGGACAGGCACGTAAGTCTCTACTAGGACAATATTGTAAAACATGCATTTGTGCTTGGCAATCATTTATTCTGATGGCGCCTTTTAGAAAGAAAAAATGAAGATGAGAGAGAAATCTGTTAAACTGTACTGCCTCAGTAGGTTGGAGACTCAAAGTATGGAGGATGACAATGTGTAACATTAACATGCTAAGATGTTAGAAATACTAATTGCAAAGACTGTAAGAATACTGAATTTCAAATTGGAATCTTTCATTCCACTCAGTGACATCCTCTAGTTTTCCCCCTGTTCAAGACATATAAATCTCCAGGCAGTTTGCAAGGGAAGTAAGTGTAATTGGCATTATTATAATAGTATCAATATTAATGTATTATAATAGATGCTATAATGCTATTATATATGCCATCCAATAGTACAAATAGAGAAGGTCAAAGAGGTGTGAAGTGAAAAGCGTGAAGCATGGATCCCTCCCTGTCCCAGCCCTGTCCCAGGCAGATGGGATACTGTGCCTTCCCCCTTGCACTGCACAAGCAGTTGAGCTTCTGTGGGAGAAGAAATGTCCGTAGTGGATCAAGCTGATAGGCTAGGACATGTTCTGAGGTCAGGTAACCCCCATGCTGGTGATACCGCTCTGAGTTTTACCTTTTGACTGATAACAAGACAATCTGTAACAGAGAAATGGATAACACTGCAGCCTTTCCAAGTTCTAAAACTGGCATATTAACTACGTTATTGAGTGTTTCCATACGAAAGGAAATACATCCTGTTCAGAACATGTTGCGAAGGTATGTAGTTCATGTTTTTGTTCTCTCGCAGGAAGATTGCAGGCAAACCCCATTTTCCTGAAAATCGAGTTACATGGCATGTCTTGGTTTGGTTTTTTTTCCTCCTTTGCTTCTGTCATTCCTCATTTGCACCAGAAAACTTATTTCCATTTCTTTCCATCCAGTGGAGCAGTGTTATTTATTATTTTGTTTCCCGCTGATTATTGATTCCACTCTGTAGAATAGATTACAGTTGCTGGTTGAATTTTTTTTTTTCCTTTGGGAACAGAGAAAATCTTTATAAAAAGAAAGTGTTTAGTAAGCTTATCCACTGGTCCTTTCAGTGTTGAGAGCCAGGCAAGACCTAGCTGGAAATTCCAGGCTCTTTTTTTGCTTTATTTCCAGTGAGTGTGCTGACAGCTGAGTCAGGAGTGCTTTTCATCCATTAGTTGCAGATGAGGTAATGTATATCTTTATGTAGCACTGTGAAAGAATATCTGGGTTTGAGTGCTTTATTGTCACGCACACGAGATTAGCACTTTTTTTGGGGGGGGATTTTTTTTTTTCTTTGTTTTAACAAAGATGTTCTTCAGCATCTTCTTTGTAACAGAGAAGCACAATTAGCTCAGGGTTTTTTTTGATTTTTAGGTTATATTTCAGGACATAAAAATGGTAAACTCCAGTTAAAAACCCTTGGAAACTCTAAGTTAGAATCCAGCTGTGTTATGTGTGTGGAAGTAGTGTAGTGGGAGCAGACCTTGTGAAAAGAGGCTAGAATATCTGAGGCTAATGTAGGATTCCCCTCAGTGTGCAGGGATAGGAAGAGAGCTACTGTTATCAAAGAATTATATCATATACCAAGTTTTGATGTAGCTGTCAGCTCCCTGGGTGTAATTCAAGTCTGGGTTATGACTCCAGTTAGGGTTAAGATTTGAGGGAAGAAGATGTGAAGGACACATTTTCCGTTATATTCTCTTTAGCTAACACAGGTAGATAAGAAGTTATCATGGGGAGTCATTGCCCTAAGCTGCATTTTGCTGTAGGTGCTGTCTACGTAGTTGTAATTACAGCTTTGATTTTGTCCCCTGATCATGGCTAGAAGGTGCAGAGCTCTCAAATCAGGAAAGGTTCATGGGGTCTAATCCTTGTCACATCTTTCAATATATAGGTGGATAATCCCTGTGTGAAATAAAAGCCTCCCAACAGTTTGGATTATGGGAAGTCTTAAGTTTCCAGCGGTTAAGGGACCCACTTCATTGGTGAGTGCTTGTGGGCTCTTCAGTTTGTAAGTTGTCTTATCTCAGATGACATCTATGTTATTTCTTCCATTTATTTTCTAGATGTTTCTGTTTACTGTATTGCTTAGGGCTACAATGAAGGTAAGACTAGAGCAGCTAACTGTAGAAGAATCAATTTATACTGTTGGATGCTGCATGACCATGAGAACTGTGAATAGGCTGGATGAAAGCGGAATCCTATTTTTCATTATATTGATAATGTTGTTGGCTCTACATTTTTTATGGCAAGGGTTTTAGAATGTAAAGGTTGAGGCCCCACACTATTGTGGATTCTGCAAAGCTCTCAGTGTTTGGGTAAATTCTGGCATGGACTTAAGAGAAAAACAAACTTCTAGCATAGGTATAGAGATCTTGGCTGTGGCACAAAATAATGTCAAGGATTAGGGCTAGGAAATGTAATGGCTCTGTCGCCCAGTTTGTTCCTATATCCCAGTTTGTACCTGTATGCTTCCAGATTCCCTGGGGTAGGAAAGGATTAATAGAAAAGGTAGTGATTAGTAGAAAGATGATGATTAGTAGAAAGGGTAGTAGAAAGGATAGGGATTTGATCAGCATTAAGATTAGATTAAGGAAAATCAAAGATTGAAGGTTTATTGCAGCCTTTGCAAAGGCCTCAGTGTTAGGGCCTATGTTGGTACACATTAGGGGCCAAAATATGGTTTCTTCTACTAAAGCAAAGCGGTCAGAAATTTCAGATTTGTGGTTAGGGGTTGGCTGTTACTGTTTTAGGACAAAACTTTATCCTATATTTCAGTTCATTGATAAAGATAAGGGTAGTTATTAGGTTATGGACACGAATTCTGCAGTCAGTTTATATTGCAAGTGGAAAAACCCTCCAAGGCAGAAAAGAAACTACTACTGATTATCACCAAAGCCTAATATTTCTACTCTACCATGGTAGCCTAAGACATTACCATTCATATTTAGGAGGTGGGTTTTTTTCCAGATTCCACTGGGCACTGAAAGTTAGGAAACAGGTTGTGACAAAAATGTTTAATGCCTGATGTTGCCTCTTGTCGTAGGTTAATACAATTCTAGGTATATTACCGTTTGGCAATTTAATGCTGCAGAGTACCCTTTATTAGTGACTTTTTTACACCTCAGATAATTGCTTTCAGTGAAGATCAGACAGATTTGTTGTAATTTAGAAGAGGAATATAACCCTGTTGCAAAATAATTTCAGGTTTTGAGTTAGAAACTCAGATTTAGAGATAGTTTACTTTTGCATTGTTCTAAACCCATCAAATGAGGACATAGATTACTGTTCGTACTGCCCAGTGCCTAGCTGTTGCATTTTAACCTAGACCCATTTTTCCCAGAGTGTGGTTTTCAAAACAAAAGGCCCAAGAATCCAGCCCATGCCTAAAAATATGAGGAAGGGAGCAGAAGTCAAAATCTGTGGATCTTTGCCATTACCCTGTACTATGGGGAAAGTTTTCTTGCATTTTAACTGGATGGGAGTTGGCCACTGGAAAAGTGAAACCCTAGGAGTCCAGCTAGCTTTTGGATTCTCCAATGACCAGAGGCAGAAAGAAGACTACTTTCTGCAGAGGCTTTATATTCTGTACTTGTTCTCTAGTTACGACATAGATTAGGTTACAGCTGGGCTTGGGAAATTAAAGTTCCAAGAGCTCAGTTTATTACTTGATTTCCTACTTCCCACCCACTGACTTAGATGGAGAGCTTATGCTGGGAGTGTTGGACTGAAGCCTTTGGGAAATAAGCTTAAAGAAGTGAAATTGTTCAATTTTGTTCAATTCAATTTTGTATCATTGCTAGAGACAGGAAGAGGGCTGTTAGAGCCAGTGGTTTCTAGTGACATAAAGCCTTATGGCGCCTTTTAGCATTACAGCCAATGTGATAATTTTAATTAAGGTTAGGGTTTGGGAATCTAAAACTTGCTCTTCTACAGAACCAAAAGAAGGTGGCCAATAAGAGCAAATACTTTATGTGGTCGTTTTGTTGAACATAAAGAAGGATGCTACTAGCATTCTGGTCAGGAACAGGGTTGGGTATCTTAAAAGTGTTTCAAGCCATGCTCCTACTGGATTTTCCAAGTCCCTCAGTATTTGAGTAAGAGAGAACAGTCTGACTTTCCTTACAGCAGGATTTGGGAGTGTGAAATCAGAGGACCTGGAAGGGAGATTTAGAAACAGGCTTAGCCAGCCTGGGTGTCTGTTAGATTGTCCTGATGTGTTAACGCAACTTAAGGTCACTTGTGTCTGACCTTGCTGCAAATACTTTTTCCTTAACAGTGATAGGCTGGGGATTGTGATTGTATTAAGGCCTTTCTGAATAGCATTTCAATGTGAATTGCCAGTATAGCAAGAGACTTGCTTTTGTCTGCCAAAGTTTTGCATTTAACTGTTTGTAGTCCACAGTCCAAGAACTTATGAAATAAGTTTATGCTTATAATTATGCTTATAATTTAAGGTAAAAGTTCTTTTCTAGTAGCTTCACTATACACCATTAGAGTTAAATGATAGCACTATTTCTTTAAATTAAATCTCTTTGAACCTACAACATTTCTTAAAAACCCAGGAGATGTAAAAATTTATAATTAAATTATCCTAATTCATCCACAGTGTATATTTCCATTTTATCAATTAGTACTATGAATGGTGTATAGTTAGGTGTAAAAAAAAAGGTCAGAATAGTGGGAGGGTTTTATGCTGTTATCTCTGACTATGCTATATTGAAGAGTCAGAAACCGATCTACAAGAATGTATCCAGTAGAAGATAAACTTTTCTGAAGTACATCTAATTGCTCTGAAGATGATATAAAATTAATTCTCATTTCATAAAAACCTGTCACATCTAAATGAGGTATCAGGTTTATTACATTACCACCAGCTATCACATGGCTTCTTATTTTCTTGAAAGTAAAATCCACTCAGGATGGTTACCCTCAAAAGTAGAAGATATGCCTGAGGAACCCCAAAAGACTGTGAGAGTGCTTTGAGGAATGCTAGCCCTATTTTCATATCCACTAATGGCCATTTTCAGAAAATTTCAGACAGATATTGAACCAGGGAGGCCTTTAATCTAACTTAGAGGGTACATGACTGTTCTTAGACTAAGATTCTTATGTTTAGGAAGTAAATTTGCAGCTGCTATCCAGTTGAGTTAAAAGTAATGGGGGGAAAAGCCAGGTGTTGACCCTGAGTAGGAAGAAAGAGTGAGATGAAAGTCTAAAACAAGCAGAGTTTAGGGAGCGCTGGTAAACAGAAGCAACGCTGCTGCAACAATTTGCCATTAATTTCCGTTCTAAGCAGGGCATTGGGGTTTTTGGTGTTGGTTTTTTGGCAGGAGGTTGGGGAGATTTTTAGGAGTATTTGAGTGTAGGAAGAAGTGAAGGTCTGCAGCATCCCTTATATTCTGCTGGGAGGTGAGGAACACAACCTGCCCTCTTAGATTTCAAAAAGAAGAAAACCTTTTTACTCACTTCTTCCTCCCTTTTTTCCTCATCTTCTGTTTCTATATAGAAGGTTTGTTTCTCTGCCTGATCCAGTGAGGTGAATAGTGAAGTGACGATCCTCAGTTCGTCAGGAAGCACTTGCAGGATGCAGTTAATATCAACAAGGATATAAGGAAGACACAGTGTCCTGGCTCCAGATGCTTAGCTGATTTACTCATAAAGGTGGCTGTTGCTCTGAAACACTGTTTTCTTCTCTTCTTCTGTGTCTTTAATATTTTTCCTGCTGTGCTGCATACTGATGAATAAGATACTCTAAACTCTCATATACCCTGCTTTAAATCTCCATTCACTTGGTATGCTCATAAAATCATGCACAATATTATTATAAAATAATTGATCTTTGAGTAAAGGACGGAAAGATTAAATTAATTGGAAAAGGTTTTTAATGTGAATCTTTTCCAAATTTAAGTTTTAATTATTTGCAAATCCATACTCTTGCATAAAGTCCGTTACCTCACAGGTGGACACTAAATCTACAATCTTGTACCATTTCATCAAGTGAGCTGGAGATGTTTGTCTTTTTTACTAAATTAAAGATTCAGGAAATCTATTGTGCATTAGAATGATCACTGGCTATATATTTAGTAAAGAATTCCAACTTACTAAAGATCTGTTGTAAGTAAAAAATCCAAATTGTCTCTAAATCAACACATTTTAATTTATATCATTACTCTATGTCTACTTTTAGTCATTTGACTTCTGGTTGTCTAAAAATATAACCTGCGAGTAGTTAATAGGACCAAGGGGCACTGCAGGAGCACTTGTCTGAATTTAACAGGGGACATTTCACTAAGTACATTTTGGTTTAGAGTTTACATTGTGTTCAGATCTTTCAAACTCCATACTAGGAGGCTTTTATTTTGCTTGTGTGTCTCTCTCAGCAGCAGCAAGCCATTACCTTTGTGAACATTTGGCTTCTCTCAGGTTTTCTGACATGCTCATGAGTACGCTTTGGGGACTGCAAATCATCTCTGTGTGTGGCAGACATAGGGAACAGTCATCAGCCCATGTGCACACACATGCACACTGTAACTTTTGTGTTGTCAAAAAGTCAGTCTTTTATTGTCTATATATATAGACTGGAAACCCTACAGAGTTCAAGTAAAAAGAGTCCAAAATTCCTAAACTGTGTGCCACTGCCCTTTGCAATTCATTTTTGAGGTTATTCTCCAAATTTATTACCAAGTTTTCTTTCTTGACCTTCTGGCTTGGTAAGAGTTCAGAGAACTTTTCTTTTCTGGAAAAGCAGCTCTCTCTTTTTCCAGTGCTACACTGGTAATACATTTATATTGCAAGCTAAGAAAGTAATGTACCTAATCTTTTTGTATTGTTTATTGTGGTTTATTGGAAAATATTAGCCTATCAATCAACTGAAATAAAAGAAGAAAATAAAAAGTTTCTGCGGGGGGAGAGCAAAAAGGAACATAGTACATTCCAATGAGAAGCCACTAAGATATATTTTATCTTTTCCCAAGTAATAGTAAACTAGTTTTGTGTAATTTTTTATAATATGTCCTTTATCAGCCCTTTCTTGTGTGATTCCAAGTGGAGTTGAAAGCCTCAGGGAATATCTGTGCCAGTACTTTTAAAACATATTATAGCACTTCTGCAATATCATGAATAGATAAGGAAACTTGTATTTTATTTCATGTTTTTCAAATTATTTAGTGTCACTTAAATTAAACTTAGAATTGTAGACCTCATCTATATTATGTCATCCCCAGAAGTAAGATGAAGGAATCAGATATCAAGATTCAAGCGTAATAGTTGTTCACAGGTTCATTTTCATGAAGAAAAGGAGGCTGAGGGGAGACCTTATCAGTCATAAAGTGATACCTGAAAGGAGGTTGTAGCCACTGGGTGATGGTCTCTTGTCCCAAGTAACAAGTGATAGGACAGGATGAAATGCCCTCAAGTTGTTCCAGGGGAAGCTTAGATTGAATATCAGGAAAAATTTCTTCACTGAAAATGTTGCCAATTATTGGAAACGACTGCCCAGGGAAGTGGTTGAGTAACCATCCCTGGAATTATTTAAAAGATGCATAGACATGGTGCTTTGGGACATAGTTTCATGGATGGACTTGGCAGTGTTAGGTTAATGGTTGGACATGATGATCTTAAAGGTCTTTTCCAACCAACACAACTGTTTGATTCTATTCCTCAGTTTCCTCCACTGTGCCCAAGGTGACTGAAATTTGGGGGTGAAAATTTTAATGTAGGAGTTTACTTCTCTGAAATTAATTAAATGCTTTGATATCTCAAGGGAAATAAATGATGGACATTATAAATGAGTTTGGATATGCTAATAGAAGCCCTCTCAGGCTGCAGGCATGCTGCTTGACAGAGGATGGATCCACCAGCCTATGCTCACAAGTAGCAAAATGTCCTTTTTGCAGTGGCAAAACTGGCTTTAACAATTTTTCCTGCTGGATGTCCCTTGGACTCTGTGTCCTCTTGCTGCCCCAATGTCTGAGCTGGCGGGAGCAGAACTCACAATGGTGCCTTTTTATTCGGGGTACACCTAGACTGTCTTATGCATTTAGATACATTGTCCCTGCAATTACAGAATAATAGAATCACTGTGGCTAGAAGGGACCTCGGGATATCTTCTAGTCAACCTCTACTCAGAAAGGGCCAAGTATAGCAGTTTGCCCAGGACCATAATGCAGTTGGGTTTTGAATGTCTCCAAGGATGGAAACTCCACACTCTGGGCCACCTGTTCCAGTTTTTGACCATCTTCAAGGTAAAAAAGTATTTCCTTTTCCTAAAAAAATATAACTCTTTCCCCTCCCCTAATTTATGCCCATTATCTCCTGTCCTGTCAATGGATACCCCTGACTCCATCTTCCTCGCTGCCTCTCCCCATCAATTTATATGCATTGAGCCTTCTCTTTGCCAGGCTGAACAGTCCCAGATCTGTCAGTATTTCTTTATATGACAGTTGCTCCACTATTGACATTTTTCTCACTGGACTTGCTTCAGTGAGTCTCTTTTGTACTGGGAATCCCACAACTGGACACAGGACTAGAGATGTGACCTCACCAGGGCTGAGTAGAGGGGAAGGATCACCACTTCTGACACTATTTAAGATACTAAACTCTCTGATGATAGGGGCAAGGATTCTACCTCCTCTTTTTTTTCTTTTTACTGACCCACTATATCAGCCAGCTAGTCACATCTCAAAAAGCACAACCACAAAACATAACATAATTGATGAACTGTTAGAATTTTTAAACTAGATATGTTTAGCCAGCATTCCCTGTATTTCTTATGTAAATATTTTTTTAAATGTACAGAAATTCCCAAAAGCTTCAATATGAAAGAGAGTTAAAATGTGTGCTTAACTTTAATCATATGCTTGAGTGTTTGACAAGATATTGGTAAAATAAGCTTAATATTTCCATGTCACCTGAGTCACTTGTACAAGCAAATTTTTGCACCCACTGTAAGCAAGTGATCTGAAAGAGTTTCCTTTCAGGATGTTTTCAATGAACAGAGTGAAATGTATTCAGTAGCTATGAAAATAACACAACCACTGAGGGAAACATATATATGAAAGAAAAAGAATGAGGTACAAGGCACAACCAGAAGCATGGACTTAGAGGGAAAAAATTAAATTAGGCAAGCCTGTTTGCCTTTTCATAAAATTACTAAAGTTATAGATCAAGGCAATGATGTACATGCAGAGCTATAGGAGACAAAGTGAGAAGATGAACAGGGAATTTTACTTGAAAATGAACTCTAAAATGTATGGCCAGGTCTTTTCCATAGTACTGAAAGATATGATGACCTTGAAGGAAGTGTGGTGAAAAAACCCACTGAAACCAGTCTTGGAAATGCATAATTTTATTAAATGGTGGGGTTTTTGACCCATCTCTCCAGAGCAGCACTGATTAGGGTTTCTGCTTGCTATATTCAGTAGTTTACTGAACTCAATTTGTAATGAGTTGAAATGATACAAAAGATTAAAAATTATTTTGTATTTTCAATGCTTTGTAAGAATTGCAATGAAAAAGCAAAACTTGTATACTGCAAAATATTCATTTGCAGAAGTTTTTCTTATCTTCTTAACTTTATAACCATTTAGAGAATTTATATCTGAGTGAAAAGTTTGATTTATAACTGAATAGCTTACTTCAATATCTGTTAGAAAATATGTTTTTCAGGTGAACACATTACAATTAAAAAAGTAAATACTTTAAATTCTGTTGATAAATGGAATGTAACAAATCAGTAAACTGCCTTTTTGTATTGTAACTCTGAGATAGTTATTAACAGCTTTACATCTGCCAATACATACTAAGCTATGGTAAATCTATAATAACAGCTTCTAAAAGAATACCTGTAATATCTGTGTATGAAGTAATAGTGTAGTAGGTACAGCTTATGTAATCACGGTGCAAAAAGGAATTAAATTAGATATTATTTATTGTACTGTTTGAGTTATCATAGAATCATAGAATCATTAAAGTTGGAAAAGACTTCCAAGACCATGATGTGCATTTATTGAATTATATTACCCCTTTATTTCTTTTAATATGTTTTCAAAGATGACACTTGGGAAGACAAATGTCATGACTCAAAAATCGATGCTGCTCAAGATCCCCAACTGACGTGCAAGGCCCCAGGCTGCTGCACCAGACCCCTAGGCCCCCAGCTGCCACGCAGCCCTTCAACCCAACCCCCAGTTATATACAGAGCAAATATATATGTATGATATGGAACATCCTTTTGGCCATTGGGGCCAGCTGCCCTGCCCAGTGCCTTGGGAAACCCCCACCTCCTGGTTGGCAGGACAGTGTGAAATGCTGAAAAGTCCTTTTCCTGCTTAGCAACAACTAAAACATCAGTGCATTATCAGCCTTATTCTAGTCCTAAATCCACAGCACTAATCAGCTGATAGGAAGAAAACTAACTCTATCCCTGCTGAAACCAGGGCACACTGCCATTTAAGAAGTCCATCGCAGAAATACATACTGCTGCAAGAGAAGGAACTTGGGCACTATGTGGAGGTCTTCCTAAAGCTGTCTCCCACCCACCCAAAGGGAATAGATAGAATACCTGAGACAAGTGACTATGCATATGAAAAAAAGACAAGTTTAGACAAGCTAGAAGAAACATTCATGTCACTTTTCGAAGCGTTCCTAAGGTACTCACTGCTATGTGAATCCACTTCAGCTAATCTGCCACACAAAGTGAATAAAACCAAGCTTACTCAAAAACTCATGATGTTGTTCTGTAAGAACCCCAGTGCATAGATACTGGTTGGGAATTTTAGTGCCTCTCCACTCCACAAACAGAAATCCAAAGGCTTCCATTGGAATAAAAACTTTTGTATGTTCAGCCATCATCAGGACTGTAAAAAAATCAGACATTTCCCTTGTACAAAATAGACTTGTAGCCATTGTTTGTATATTTAAAAAAAAAAGAACAAAAATAATTATTGGACTGAAAACTTAAATTTAATAACATAATCCCTCACTGGTCCCTCTTTGTATTTTAGATCCTGTCCATTGACCTGCTGCACTGCAACATTGTTCCTCTAGATATAACCTTCAAGGAACAGCAGCTCTTCAAGGAGCTGGTTATGGAGCAATAAAAGCATGGCATTCAGTCCGGTCTGTGGGTTTCTTGTTAAGCAGGTAGCAAAGTGCTTCCTTTATCCTAGGGTCAGTAGGTTCAAGTCTTGTCACTTTTGAGAGAGGTCATCAGTATCTATAGTCCTTAGCTGTGAGTTCACGATATAGAAATGACATTTAGAAATTAAACTGGGTGTCTGACTGCACTTCTTAACCCGTTACCTTTCTCAGTGACTCAGTGCGATGAAGGCTGCTAGGTGAAAAGTCTTTTCAGTCTGTGCAGGTCTCTTCTCAATGTGTACTTCACTGCCTGCAACTCAAGGGTCTGGACAATTGAATACAGAACCTGCCATATGCTTTGAAAGCTTGCTGGGCTCCAGTCCCTGAGCTAATTGTGTTGGAGTCTTCTTATCACAGCATATATTGTTTACTTTGGCTTTGTGCAGGGAAGAACCCCACGGTCTTGGAGCATAAATATTACTGAGATGTTCACCTATAACCTTTTTGTACTTTCTTACCCTGGCAGTTTTTAAAAACTTACAAAATAAGGAAGACTTCCCTTTTACTAAGAGACCGAGGGCACTTTCATAATGCATGTAGTACATTTAGCTCCTTTCTGTTTCTTGCTCCTAGAACAACAGAAATTTCCTCCCTTTGTTATTTGAATATGGATAAATGGACCTTGCACAAGAAAGTGTGGTTTACTGAAGAAAAAAAGCCAACTCCAGCAAGTAGGTGGTATGGCAGCCATAGGAAATGGTCAGGAAAGGATAACATCTAAGTCCCATCAAACTGGGATCCTGGTGATGTCCATTAGTCCCATTGTATTACGTCAGCCACTGGCAGTTGGGTAGCTCTTTATGGAAAGGTTTAGTACTAAACTTCAAAGGAACTTATGCTAGAAGTAAATTAGGATTTTGTGTGTGTGAGTATGTGTGTGGTTTGTATCTGGGTTTTTTGCCCCTTGAATAAACAAATAGGAGAGTATCAATACAGCATACAGCATTTACCAGTTAAAATCAATCCTCTGTTAGGATAGCCTGAAGCTCACTAGACTTCTTCTGTTGCCCCTCTGAAACAGCATAGAAATTTCAGATTATATTTTAGTGTGCAAGTGCCTTTGCTGAAGTATTAGATTGAAATAGTGCCAATTAGAAGGGAGAAGAAATGTAAAGGCATATAAAATTTAAATATGAACATGACGGAGTGGGAGAAGATTGGTCTGGTAGTCTCATGATCTGCAAAAGTAATTTGCAAAGTTATTTCACTTGTATGAAGCATTACAGATTGTGAGGTGCTGAGGTACTAATAGTTAATGTGGGGAAGTTTGTACTACTGAGTTTGTGATATAATGGGAGAAATTTTTTATCTAGAAAATTGTCATCTGTAATGAGATATGACTCTCATGTCCTGACTCGGAGAGAAAAGAGAAAAAAATGGGAATAAATACATCTCACACCTTTCACTGGCACTAAAAGCTCATTTTAAAATAATTTTGAAAAATTCATTTTCAGAAAAGATTAAAGATCAACTCAAGCACTTTTGCAGAGGCTAAGGCACTTCACTCCAGAATGATATTACCTCACACAGACAGACGCTCGGCAAGGAAATGAAATATATTGACATCAACAGAGCTCCAACAAGCTGACAGAACCACAAAATTATGTTGTTAAAATGACAGCTAAAATGAGAACTGGTACATTACCAGTTACTATAATTCTCATTCTCTACTCTTATTAAAACCTTCATTACAAGTATGAATCATTAGCATTTTAATGCCTATTTAAAAGATTTTTTTTCCTTTTTATTTGTTTTCTTTGGGACTTTTTTTTAAATTATAAGATAATAACTAACTAGCCTACTATTTTTAATACATATTCTGGTAAGTACTTTATGCTTTTCTTGCTATTGTTCCCTTCATTGTACACATCCCTTAGGACTTTTGTCCAAAGTCGTGTTACAGTGTACTAATAATAACATACAGGAATTTTGCTCAACATATATATGTTTCAGACTATATGTATTATGTATACTATATGAGAAACCTACTTTGTAAAATAAGACAAAAATCACTGGACTGTCAAAAAAATAAGCCTCTTGTGTCACGGCAGTAGTTAAAGCAAGCCTTGACTCATTTGTCCAGTTAAACATGTTGATGTTTCCCTTTAGAAGGATCCAGCCTAAAGCAAAAGGGTTCATTTTTATTTTCCTAATTCTTTTACACAGAAAGAATGGGAAGAAAATAGGTATCTTCCTGTGAAAATTGTAGTATTGTGGAAACTGCATTTTCAGTTGAAATATTGCCTGGCTCCTAGGAGCTGAAGTCAGCTGGGTTATCTGATTAAGGGTTAATCTCATTAAACACAGAGACACATGAAGGAGCAGAGGAACAGCAAGGCTCAGCCTAACCAGGGAGAACTTGAGACACTGTCCAAGAGCTGCCCAAGGAGAAGGATGTGCTCCTGATGTGAGATGAAGTCAAGGAAGTAAACTTTCTCTCCAGAAGGGCGTGCAAAATAGAGGGAGTCACAGCTTAGTGGAGGATGGGACTTAGGAGATGCTAGGGAAGGGCATCTGGGGTCAGCACAAAATTTGGAACTCCATGTTTTAAGGTTGTTGTGGAGATGTGCAAGGGATGCTTAGGGGAAGGACAAAAGGAAGGGAAAGGGGGAGATCAAGATGGACTGGGGAGGGCAAGTGTGGCAACACAGGAAAAAGATTTTGTGTAAAGAAGTGGTGCTTGGCTGAGCCCTGTACTGCACCACTGCATTTCGTCCTATATTCACATTATACCCTATTTCCAGCATCTTCTGCATGGTTGTGCCCCATATTCCAGCTTTTTGAGTCAGCAAATTCCAGGTGAGAAAAAGTGACAAACAGGGCGGTCTCAGGGTAGTCACAGGAGAGAGGACTGCAGAAGGGTTCCCTAGATCTGGATGACAGCACATGGAGACCAGGGCCTGGGGACAGCTACTGCACAGACCAACTGTCTAAGACCACTGGTCAGATTTGTGTGTGTGTGTCTCTTTGTACATGCTCGGTCTTGCTCTCTGGACCGTCCACTGCTCTTGCCTTATCCACCAAGATCATCATCTGATCATTGAAGGCTATCAGGTTAGTTAAGCATAATAACCCTTCATAAATTCACACCCACCACTCTCTTTATCTTTCATATGTTTTGCAATAGTTTCCAAGATTATTTGCTCTGTCACTTTCCCAGGGTTTAAGATGAAGCTAACCAGCTGATAGTTGCTCAGATCCTCCTTCTTGTCCTTGAAGACAGGAGTCGTGTTTGTGATTTTCCAGTCATCCTTCCCCAATTTTCATGACCTTTCAAAAATTCTACACATATTAAACACAGACAACTGAAAATTACACCAACATAAAACTGCAGAAACTTATAAACCTAACTCCTTTTTAAAGTTTAGAAACCTATTTCCTTGTTGAAGATATTCACATCTAACAAACTCACTAATTTAGGGTGAGCATAATTAAGTTCTATCCAGCAGAGAAATGCTAGCCACCAGATCCTTCCACTTAAGGAAGTAAACTGTCTTTCTCTTTGTTCCTTTCACCCTTTTAAAGAAGTGATGTTTTCATAATTATTTTATTATTCTCTTCTATTTTGAGTAATGAACCCAAGTAAGAAATAAGGATTCAGTTCAATTACCTGAGTTATAGCTGGCAGAGGGTGAAGTCACGATAACAAAACACTATCTTTCTTAACGGAAGGGAAGAGAAATTTCATAAACACCATTGTTGGATTTTTATTGTGATGAACAAAGACAAGTCTAACAATAACAGCTTAGCAAATAAAAGTGGTAAATGGATTTGGGGCCAAGTGTTCTAAAATAACAAAATGTATGAGACATCTCAGCATCATTTAGAAATATTAAAATAAGAAATGCGTACTGTGATGACAAGAGAGCCACTGTGGCATGTAACTTACATTCTCAACTGTGAGAAGAATCACATAGCAGGGTTTGTTGAAGAACACAGTGCCAGGTTATGGTAGTATTCAGCCTCAATAGACATGCCTCTATACAAAAAGTCCTTGAGATGCTAACTTGTTAACTTTTTTTTTTTAAATGATATAATCTCATTCTCAAGATTAGCAGTACTGTCTGCATACACATATACACACACATTTATGGATGTATATGTATATACATACTGTTTGTTGAGGTATCTAAGCCATGTCACACATGGCTAAGGCACTTCCGGAGCAGATATTTCAGACAGAACTTATCCTTACATCTTGTAATGAAGTTGCCTCCAAGTGAGGGGAAAGGTATGGATTCTGCTCCAAGGTCCATGTAGATATTCAGTTATCCTTATGAACACTTCATCTTTCTCTAAGCACTGACTGGTTTGGTAAAAATCCGGTTGCTACAGTGCAACATAGAACTTGTTTCACCCCGTTACTGAATCATACAATCATAGACACACAGAATGAGTTAGGTTGGAAGGGACCTTTAAAGGCCATCTACACCAACCTCGCTGCAGGGAGCAGGAACACCTTTAGCTAGATCGTGTTGCTCAGAACTCCATCAAGACTGCCCTTGAATGTCTCCAGGGATCGGGCCTCCACCACCTCCTTAGGCAATCAGTGCCTCCCACCACCCTCAGAGTGAAGAACTGCTTCCTAAGGTCTCATTTAAACCTGCCCTGCTCTAGCTTAAAACCATTGCCCCTCATACTATTGCTCCATGCCCTTACAAACAGTCCTTCCCCAGTTTTTCTGTGGGTCCCTGCAGGCTGAACAACTCCAAGTCCCTCAGCCTGCCCTCATAGGCGAGGTGCTCCAGCACCTCTTTATGGTCTCCTCTGGAACTGCTCCAAGTCCATGTCCTTGTGCTGAGGGATACAGAGCAGGAAGCAATATTCCAGGTGGGGTCTCACCAGAGCAGAGTAAAAGAAGAGATCTCTCGATCTGCTGGCCACACTTGTTGTGATGCTGCCCAGGCTGTGGTTGGCCTTCTGGGCTGTGAGTGCTTACCGTTGGCTCAATCCAACAGCTTTTCATCCATTAGTACCCCCAAGTCTTTTTCCCCAGGGCTGCTCTGTATCACATCATCCCCCAGCCTGTGTTGATAATGAGAGTTATCCCAGCACAAGTACTTTGCACTTATCCTTCTTGAACTTCATGAGGTTTACATGGGCCCACCATGTTTTGCACCACTTGTGTGGCAGCTGACTCCAGGGAAGAAAAGCATCGCAGCAGAATGAAATTGCGAACACAATAGTGTTATTCTTCTTCTCCATTAGTGCTTGCATCTTCATGCTCCCTTTCTAATCTCTGCTGTTCACCGGCCTCCCTTTGTCACTGGGCCTGCAATTATCGAAGTTATTCATATTATTATGTTGTTGCAGGAGATAAGCTAGGCTGCTGCACAGAGAAATTCCAAAGTCTAGCTGAAGCGTGATGTTCTAATGCAAAGGAAAAATCAAATACACGCAGAGAATAAAATAAAAATGGTCAGCCCAACTGTGAAAACACTATAAAATACAACCAGCCTCTAAATAGTTTGTAAGTACACTGATTAAATAAGCATTAAATGTACATCATTTCACCTACTCAAATGCTTAGTTGTGTAATTCTATCATCTTTTTCCCACGCCCAACTGGGACAACTTGGAATTTATATGGTAATTAAATGCACCCCATTTAATTAGTTTGTGGGTTTGTTTTTTTAGTTTTTTGCTTTGTTTTTTTTATAATAACAGAAAAGCATTGATAATCAGGTCATTTCCTGAAGTCTGTTCTTCAGCAGAATTTATTCACTAATTATCAGTTATTCTTTCCTGTTCTGTTACATGTGCTTCAACACAACAGTAGATTATCTCTAGAGAAAAAAGAATTCATCATAACTGTAGCCCTGATCTAGAGACAGAGTTCTTCAATTCAGATTTTTGCATTGACAGCTTCTAGCTTCCCTGCATCTTGATAATAGAAAACCTTTGGCAGAGGCACTTAACAGAAATAAAAATAAAATAAAAATCAAGCAGGCAAATAAGGGAGCTGTAATTGAGCTAAACCCTTTTCAGCTCAGGAATCTTTCCTAAGGACAATCTGTCAGCTCCTCAAGATGTGGAACAGGAGTATAAGGATAGATCAGCCCTCTGGGAAAGAGCTTCAATTAGAGATTGCCATGGATTGAGGCAGGATGTTAGCCTATGAAACATTTTCCAAATGGTAATGGGACAGAGAGGGTCGATAAGAGCAAGGATCTGGGAAGGAATGGTTATTAAAAAATGGTATGCAGCAGGAGGAAATGTTAATGAGTCAGAAGTTGCTACCAATAGACATCAGAACTCTGTTTTCCTTCAGGCAAAGTAGAAAGGTCCCTTCTGAGGTCCCCAAGTGTAATGAGCATGTGTTGAGATGAAAGGTGTGCTGTGAAAAATGAAACACTCTGACGTGACTGAAGATCATTTTGTACCATGCAGATATACATACATGGCTCTTGTTCAAGGCTGCCTTGCCAACTTAGATTTTAGATCTTTAAAATATGCTCTCTGGTATGTCATTACTTATCTGTTTATCCATCACAGAGTAGGAGGGAAAAAGATTCTGAATAACATGCTGCATTTAGAGTTATTATCTGCGAAAACAATACCTGCCTTGCAAAGTTCATAATAGGTGGGATGTGAACTGAGTTTGCAGTTAACGGTTCTGCATTTAAAAAGCACCTTCCTTTTGTTTACCTGTCATCTCCCTTGTTTCTGCTCCATCCTTCCAGAGACAAAAGAACAAATGTCACCCTGTAAACAACTGGGAAGTACAAAACCCATATAAGTTGGCAGCCAGAGCTTTAGCATAAGCAAGGAGGTTTTCTTGTTACTGAAATGCAGAAATTCAAGGTCATGTCAAAAGGGAGCAGCATGTTTACCATTAATGCTATTGACACTTATTTATTGCACTTTCTTTGAAAGCAGGTTAATATTTCAAATGATATAAATTAATGGGGGTGTCATTCCCCAGCTCAATTGTAAAGTACATTTGAACGGTCAACAGGTTTATCATGCATCCCTGTCTGGGGAATGTGGGATACAGAAAGGACAGAGAAAGAAAAATTTAAGAGCAGATTTCTGTAGTAAATAATTTAACCTTGTGCCCATTTGGCTTGTGACCTAATTCATTCACAGGGATGTCAGCTGTTTTATATTACACCTGGAGTAGAGACATACTGCCCACAAAATGGCACTTTACAGAGGAAATACCATAGGCTGAAAGACCATTACTTTTCATTTTGGAGTTCACTACTTTGTTCAAACTCTCTGAGGAAGATAAAGGCTACAGGGAGACCTCCGAGGGGCTCCAGGAGAGCTGGAGAGGGGCTGGTGCCAAGAGCAGGGAGAGCCAGGCCCAGGGAAAAGGCCTTCAGCTGCAGGAGGGCAACTGGAGAGGGACTGGGAGACAGAAATCCTTCCTGGGGAGGGGAGAGGCCCTGGCACAGGGGGTCCAGGGAAGCTGAAGCTGCCCCTGGATCCATGGCAGGGTTCAAGGCCAGGTTGGATGAGGCTTTGGGCATCCTGGGCTGGTGCGGAGTGTCCCTGCCCTTGGCAGGGGGTTGGGACTAGGGGGAGCTTTGAGCCTCCTTCCAACCCAGACCAGTCCATGAGCCTGTGTTTTTCCTGGGTGCCTTATAAATTCCCCTCCCAGATCAGTAGGACTGTAACACTGTTAAACCTTCCTACAAAAAGGTGAAACAAATAATTTCAGTGAACACTTGAAAAATGATGACTTCTCTAGAAGGATCTTGTACAGTTAGGAGGACATCTTCAAAGGCCATCAACTTTGCTTAGGGATATGGTTTAGTAGAACACAGGAATGGTTGGACTCAATGATCTCAAATGTCTTTTCCAACCTAGTGATTCTGTGATTCTGTGATACTTATGGTCATCTCTAATCTCTCTTCATAAAACTGTCACAAACATGTTATGTTCCTTCAAATATGTGGTTTGGGAATCTAGCTAAATTTGATAAAGATAAAATATTCATTAACATATCCATATTTAGTTGCTTATAACGTGTAGGGGTAATTCACCACATATTTGTTAAGGAGAGGGCAGTTTTATTAAACTAGTTTTTCAATTGTTTAACCTTACTGCAAAACACAAATACTGGATGTTTAGAGATCTATTAGCTACTTATGTTAAAAATTGAAAAGTGAAACTGAAATATTAGAAATGTGAGACTTTGCTCTATCAAACATTTAAACTTATTGATCACAGATTGGTGAAAGCGTTTACCTTTTCGATACATTTAAATACCCTTGGCTAATACCACTAAGCTAGGGCATATTGTAATGATTTATTCTTACTAGGTAAATACTCTTTCTGGTAATCTTGGCAGAAGAAAATACACATCAATTAAAACAGCTAATACAGAATAGCAAGAACTCACAATAGAAATAACACTTTCTCTCTTTTCCTTTTCTTATTCTCCCTGGTCTTATCCTTCCTCCCATAGCTGTTACTTAAACTTGTTTATAAGCAGGTATTGTGTTTCATCACATTAGATGAATTTTCTGTATATTGGCTTTCAAAAAAGAAAAGAATTCAAGAGAATTTTGTGAAAACTTAGAAGTTGCTGAATCCACGGTAATAATTCTGTCAGGATGTAGAGACATGCTGCTTTTTCTTCTAAACAATTTTTAAAACTCTGATGACACCTCAGTGATTCCTTTACTTTATATTTAATCTTAATTTATCCCCTAAAGTCTACAATTTCATGGTGTGATACTGTATTAAAAATGTTAATGGGGTTTCAAACTTACCGAAAAGTGGGATCATGTAGAGTTGAAAGGCAAAGTAAAATTTATCAGGCGAATTAGAGTACCCATTGTAGAATAAAAGTTACATTTGATATTAAATAATTTTCCTTGCTGTGTAAAAAGCAAATTTAAACGGGACTCGTCTGATCTATTGGCACAGCTTTTCTGTGACAAATAAAAAATAAGTAATGAATCATAGAACCACAGAGTGTTCAAGGTTGGAAGGGTCCTATGGAGGTCATGTCCAACCCACCTGCTCATGCAAGGTCCCCCAGAACCAGTTGCCCAAGAGTCTGTCCAGACAACTTTTGAGTATCTCCAAGGATGGAGACTCTACAACATCCCTGGACAACCACTGCTCAGCCACTGTCACAGTATACAGCTGTTTCCTGATGTCCAGGCAGAGTGTCACATGTTTCAGCTTGTGTCCGATTCCTCTTGTCCTGTTGCTGGGCACTGCTGAAAAGAGCCTGGCTCTGTCCTCTTTGCACCCTCCCTTCAGGTATTTACGTACACTGACAAGATCCCCCAGAGCCTTTTTTCTCCAGGTTGAATAGTCCCAGCTCTCTCAGCCTTTCCTCAAAAGAGAGATGTTCCAGTCCTTTTGTCATCTTCCCGGCCTTTCATGGGACATTCTCCAGTATGCTCATGTCTCTCTAGAACTGGGAAGCCCAGAACTCAACGCAGCACTCCAGGGAAAGGAACACCTGCCTGGAACTGCTGGCATTACTTTGCATAATGCAGCTCGGGACACCCAAAGAGACCAGCAGCCCTCCTTTTCCTCTCCAAATCATGGTAGGATAACTGGTACGGAACTGTATGAATGACAGAGAACACTCTTTACATTTCCTATAATATAAGGAAAACATGTCTAATCAGATCAGAATTTGGCACAAGATTAATTTTTCCTGTCAATGGAAGTAATACATACCTCTGGCTAACTGAGAGTGGAGAAGTTGAAAAGACAGTTATGAGTTCTCCAATCTAAATGCCACCACATTACTGAATATTTGTGTCAGGAAAATGTACTTTGGAGAAACCTTTTGCTAATAAAACTGGGAAATTCTTGATGGAGACCTGGAAATGTATCTTCAGATTCTTACAAAAGTCCATTGAAAAATGTTCCTGCTGCTTTCTACCTTCAGTTTGCATGAAATCCTACAAAATAAGTAAGTGATTTGCTCCTTGCATGCATAAGAACCGATGCCTAAAGTCTTTAAATACTTCAGCACAAACTTAATTTTGAGTGTGAACTGAGATAATATTTTGAATTCAGGAGAATTTTGTACAAATGCTTAAAATCAGGCCTAGCTTGTTAAATTTTATTGTTTCATACTTTGACTTATGCTCATGTATGACTGATTTTTTTAATGCTGCACATTTCAGTGACACGTCCAGAAATGCAACTCATATCTAGATAATGACTTCTTCGGTTGTTCAGCCATATTTTAGGTCAAAAATACTGTGTCTCTTCCCAGGAATCAGTAGCAGAATAATTTGAATTCTTTGGAAAATCAGAGATCCCTTAAAAATAGACAATAAAAATCCTTCTTTGTTTATGTAACTTTGTTTCTTAAAAAGGCAGAGCTGTGGTTATGAGATTTAATTACTTTACCCCTAATGTGCACACAGCATAAGAAGAGATGTAGCCATCCAGATAATAAGGCCATAAAAGATGAAAGTGACAAAATAAAATGTCTTTTTTTTTTTTTCCATCTCGCCTCTTCAAACAAAATAATCTCAGACAATACAAAGAGAAGATAAACACAGAATGCAGTTAAAACTGAAATGAGAGATAAAGAAAATATTTGCTTCCTGAGATATTCCCACCTGATATAAAAGATAAAAAATTGGACTTTCAAGAAAATGTTGACAGAAATATTTCCTTTATTTATTCTGTCATCATGCTTCCTTAGTGTGTGTGCAGAAAATGGTGTTCATTAAAATACCAGCATTTTCTGGTCCTTCAGATAGTGATAACTAATCTTTCCTTGAACTGTGGAAATAGTAAGTCTTGCTAGATGTAATAAAACTACCAACCAAAGCAAGCATCTTGGTTTTTCTTTCCCTTCTTTACGCTGCTATCATAACTATCTTGCAGTTGTAGCTTTTTTTTTTTATTTATTTGATACTTTATATATATTGGATTGGGCAGAATTAGCTGTTAATGTGTTTGTGAAAATCATCTCACACACACTAAAATGCCAATATCTCTGGGAAAACAATGTGCCATCCACTGTAACAGTCATGGTGGATAAACAAGTGAAGAACTAACCTAACATCTGAGAAAGTTGAGAGAAGGTGGAAATACTATTTTGGACTCATAGGGTCATCAATGTTTGAGTGGTTGCCACTGAATTGTCTGCCATTCTATTGTATGTAATTCCCTCCACAAAATACTGAGCGCTGCATCATTTCAGAATTTTAAAACACATGTAGGATGAAAACTGAACCTATCTTTGAACCATGGTACAAGTGTTCCAAAGGTTCATGCTATAAATATTCCAATAGTTCAAAATTAAAATAAAGATCTAGAGTTGATCTAAACTTGCCTCATGATGTGCATTACTTTGTGAAAAAAAAAAAATATATATAGGCTTTACTAAACTTGAAAAAGTCAAATATTATGTACCACTAAGGATAGCGTCATCAGTGGATTAGACCTGGAAAGACAGATGTTTATGTGTCTGTAAATACAGAGTGTCTTCAATGCACTGGTATTTGGAGTGAGATTTCCTGTATCTACTGGCTATAGAGGAATAGGCAAAAAGCTCCTCACAAGCATTGGGAAAATTGATTGTTTTGTTAATTTTCATCCTTTAAGCTCTAAAATTTATTTTTGTAGATAAGATTCAGTCAAGATTACATGTAAAAGCGGGATGTTGTAAGGGAGTAAAACTTTGAAATAAGAAAGGCTGAGAAATCAGATGTCTTTCAGGGAGCTATGAGAGATTAGTGTCACTTTGGATGTCTGAGAAGCTTTAGAAGAAAGAACAGAGAAGCTGAATAAACAAATAAACAATACTTTGGAAAGTTTTGAGGATTTTCAAGTCTACCAGTAGTGCCCGTTGCAACAGGACAAAACAATATGTTTAAACTAAAAGAGGGTAAACTGTGATTAGACATTAGGTAGAAATTCTTCCTGGGGATGGTGGGGTGGCCCTGGCACAGGGTGCCCAGAGAAGCTGGGGCTGCCCCTGAATCCCTGGCAGGGTTCAAGGCCAGGTTGAATGAGGCTTGGGGCACCCTGAGATGGTGGGGGTGTCCCTGCCCATGGCAAGGGGTTTGAACTAGGTGGTCTTTAAGGTCCCTTCCAATCCAAAACTTTCCCTGATTCTACTATTCTAAAGAGGGTAGATTCATACTAGAATTTTTACACAGAGAGTGGTGGAACAACTATCCTTCCTCTCTATTTCACTTTTGCCAGAA
Source organism: Zapornia atra (assembly GCA_013400835.1). NCBI lineage: Eukaryota > Metazoa > Chordata > Aves > Gruiformes > Rallidae > Zapornia > Zapornia atra. The sequence goes on from VZTU01015541.1 coordinate 85,745, forward strand.
TGCACCTGTAGTGTATGGTCCAGTTTTAGGGGTCCTCTATATAGGAAAGATATTGGCATACCAAAGCAAATCCACAGGTGGGCCACCAAGCTGATGAAAGGGCTTGAAAATATGACAAACCATGATAGCCTGAGACAAATTGGTGTGTTCAGTCTTCATAGGGGTCTTCTCATTTCTAACTTTTTACTTAATTAATTAAATTAATTAGGCTATGAAGGTGCTAATCTTTATTTTCAACACCTCACAAGCCAGCAGCCTGCTCATGCACTGCCAGTCTTTTACATACCACTACCCTTTTCCCAATACTTTTCTGCCCTGGTCCACCTTGATCCTTGTTTTTTTTCCCACTCTCTCTATGTCAGTAAACTCAAAATGCCTTATATAAATCATGAGAAATGTAAATATGGTGGTGCTTTGTTTTGCTTTGTTTCTATTTATTTATTTATTCATTTATGCCTTTATTTTAAATGAAACATTATATGTTGGGGACTGATGCTGCCTCCTCCAAAGACAAAAGTCCAAACCAACTTGAGAAGGGCTGAGGAGTCTCTGGAACATCTGTCATCTCTGACCCAGAAGAAAGATGGGGAGCATTTGCACAGCTGAAGTGAAAAATTCAGGAAGTAAGCTGAGATGTGCTTCTTACAGTTGCCTACATATAACTGAGCAGGACATGGTGTGTAGGGAGGTGGGAGAGTGTTTGAGGTTGTATGAAGGTCCAGCCAGGAACAAGGTCTCAAACTTAGGAATGTAGTCATTCCACTGCTAGCAGCAACCATTCCTCTCTCAGGTAACAGAATAGGGGACAGAAGAGGCAAAATAAATACACACACACACACACACACCCTCCCCCAAAAAAAAACCAAACCAAAAAACCCCCCGCAACCCAAACCCAAAAAATCCCAAACAACCAAAAAACCAAAACCAACAACAAATTAAAAAAAAAAACCCAAGCAAAACCCAACCAAAAAGAAAAAACCCACAAAAAAACCACGCTCACACACACACACACACACACAAGTATCTAAGCTCAAAAAACCTCATTTTTTCAGAGAAGTATTTGTGTAGGGAGAGGGAAGCACTTAACTGATGGTTCTTAAACTCGTCTATGAAATGAGTATGCTGAAGTACAACATGCCCTGCAAGTGCACTTTGAGCACCTAGACTGGAATCCCTTTTTGGGGGTGTTCTTTGACTGACTACATGTTAAGCCTAGAAAAACTGAGACTCCTCCTCACACTGCTCTTGCAATAGTAAAGTATTTTGTGCAGAGCAGCAAAGCATACGTACTCCACTTATTTAAAAATAGTCTTCTGTTAGTCTGCTAAAACCAAGTTTAAGACTGTTCATTTCTGAAAGTAGAGAGACCTTTCTTCACAATGTACTAATTTGCAACAACCTATTAAGCTGCACCACAGGCTCCGCTGTGTGCTTAGGCACAAATTGCTGAGAGAAAATGTTTTAGTGGGTTTCATTTCCATGTATTCAGTTGCAATATATTTACAATTCTGTGGATTGTGAGGTAGATGTAAATAAGTTTCCCCCTTGTATATAAGTAAGCACTTTGTGGTATATTTCCTTACTGATTGAAAGTAAATGGATAGCAACATTACAGTGCTGTAAATCTTAATTTGTGCCTGGCTTCTTGGATCATCAATTTCAAAATATATCAGAACATATTGTTATAGAATAAACAGCACAACTCAGTTTGAGGCTTTTGTGCTCCTTCGGGTGCTGAAAGTACTGCAAAGTGCTCCAGAATTCAGTCAGTTGCCTCCCTTCAGAGGAGCTAATAAACCGAGGTTCTTTCCCCCTGTCTCTGGGATTAGGCTAAATCCAATTGCATCCTTCAAAACAAATACAGCTGCTGATTAAACATCCTTTCTGATGTATGAAAAAGTAAGAGAGTAGAATTCTTCTTGTCTTACCAAATCCAGTTAAAGCACAGGTGCCTTCGAGGTCTCTAATCTTATACACTTACACATACAGAAAACGCCCATAAAAGCCAGAAACCAATTTCTGACATATAATGTGAGCCCTTCCCCCTCCCCATTTTAAATGGAATCAGTGTGAAGGGAAGTTCTTTTCTAGGTCATTTTAATCACTATAACCGAGAGCAACGAAAATTATAATTCAATTGATCTGACTCTGTCATCCCTCAGTATTTGCATTGCTGACTTTCTTTTCAGCTTAAGTCGAGTAAGATCATCTCTGGTCATTCCTGTTGACATACACTCCTCTACTAATCATACTAATCATATTTAATGAAAATTGCAAGGATATAAAAATCATTTATAAGATATGGGCGGGGGGGGGGAGGGAATGTGCCCTTCTTACCAAGGACAAAAGATGACACATTCGGGAGGCATTGACTATACCACATATACAAACAGCAGATCTTTAAAGCTTATTTTGTCTCTGCAGGGTACATAATGAATGATCACAATTTAAAGTATGTCGGATTCAAAGATGTGTGTCAACTTATTATTAGTATAATAAGGAATACATAATATACAGGAAATAGTTGGATACTGTTGTTTATGGCATATTTCTACACATTGTTTCCCAGAAATAGTAAACCACATGGGCTGCTATGAAGACAATCAAATTAGACTGCCAAAGGACACTGGTCCATCATGGTTTAATTTCTCTCATGTATCCAAAGTGATGAACTGATCAATATGCTTCAGGACCTGTTTTCTACTTTCCTTGATAAAGTTTCCTAGTCAATCCAGGACATTTCTAGACTGAGCATGTAACAGTTTCTTGACACAAGTGATCAACAAGATAAGTGGGAGATTCTTTGCTGGACCTGTTACAGGCAAGCAAGGAAAAACAAGTCAAGGATGAGAAGGTCAAGTATGGTTGTGGCTGCAGCAACCATTCAATGAAGCAGTGTTAATAACCTGAGAGAAGTGATCAAGCAGAATCACAGCTCTGGTCTTCAGGACACCATATTTCAGCTAGGTGACTGAATCCTGTGGAAGACTGGGTGAAGAAGATTAGTACACCTCTGGTGAAGAACATGGGAAAGGCTGAGGTGATCAGTGTCTTTTCTGACTGGAATTTCAGTAGAAAAGTCTGCTTTCAGAACTCCTAGACTCTAAGACAAGCAGCAGAGTCTATGGGATGAAGCTGTACCCACAATCAGGGAAGATAGAATTAGGGCACACATAAGCAGATTGAACCCCTAGACGTTCACCATATGTGGGTGCTAAAGGAGCTGCCTGATACTGCAAGGGTGGTTTCTGTTGTCTCCATCACTTTTGAGATCATGAGAGCAGAAAAATGACTAGAGAAAGACAGAGGTCCCACACACCTGCAGGAAGGACAAGAAGGAGGACTGGAGAAAGCAAAAGCCTTTCAGCTTCACCTCATTCCAGGGGAAGGTTGTGGAACACAGCCTCATCTTCTTCAAGTATCCAGGTGCATACAGAACAGTTTGAGACTGTGATGAGCCATCATAAATCTTCCAAGGGCAAACCAAGCCTGTCCTCATTGTTTTCTAGAGTGAAACCAGTGGCTCTGTAGACAGAGGAAGAGCAGTAGGTGTTGTTTAGGTTTTGGGCAGAGTTTCCTGAAAAATCTTTCTAGCTAAATTTGAGAGACATGGTTTGGGTAAGAGCGTCAGCTGGGTAGAAAATGGACTACAAAAATGGGCTCCAGGGGTGGTAGTTGTTGATACAAAGTTCAACTATTGGGTGGTCAGTTACTAGTGGTGACCCTCAGGAGACAGTTCTGGTGATCTAGACAATAGGAGGTAGCACCCTCCCAACAAGATTGCAGACAATATCACACTGGGATATACCCTGATATGCTGGAGTCAGGGCTGCTATCCCAAGGAACCTCAACAATACTAAGAAATGAGACAAAAGAAACCTCATAACCCAGGGCAAAGGCTTCCTGTTTGTCATAAATTCATGCAAGAATACAGGCCCTGCTGAAAAAAAAAATCATGCAGAAAAGGATTTGGGAGTCCTGGTGCACTAGGAGCAAAATGTGAAGTGTGAAGGCCAACAACCAGGGGAAGGATCCCTCTTCTCAATCTGGTCCCTGTGGGAGTGTGTCTGAAGTGCTGTGTCCACTTCTGGGAACTCAGTAAAAAACAGACTTGGATTTACTGGAGGAAACCCAGTGATAATTAGGGGGCTGGAAAATGACACATAAATATAGGCTGAGAGAACTTGATCTTTTCAGCTTGGAGAAGAAAAGCCTTGATAGAGACCTTCTTGCTATCCACAGATGCCTAGTGGAAGGGTGTAGAGAAGACAGGAACAGACTCTTTCCAGAACTGCACAGAGGTAAGAAAGAGGCAGCAGGACAAGCTGAAACACAGGAAAAGCTTATTACACAGAAGAAAAAAATCTTGCTATGTGGGTAGTCAAACATTGGGCACAGATTTCTCAGAGATGTGGAATTTCCACCCTTCGAAGCAGCCAAAATCAATGGGAAAAGGCCATGAACAACCTTCTGCTACTGTAACTGTTTTGACTGAGAGATTGGGCTAGGTGACCTCTGGAGATCCCTTCCAACCTATAATATTACTCTCTGTCTCCAAGATAGGGCGGTAGAGAAGAAAGAAGATGACAGAAATTTATTATAAGCCACATGTGTCTGGGTTACCACTTCTTTGACATTACTTTTCGATCATTAGCCAGAGGCCATTATTTCTGCTTGTCTGAGCACCCTTGATGTGTGTAAGGAAAAAAAAAAAAAAAGAATAAAGTTTCTAAAATGTTTTTCCAGTGAGAAAAATTGATGATAGAATGTGTCCTCAAACTGCCCTTGCCCTGTTTTCTCTTTCCCGTGAATTTTCTAACTTCATAGTTTCTGTTTTAAAATATCTGTAACTTCGTCCAGTGTGCATCCAAATTAGATGGAAGAACAAGTCATTGTTAATCTGTAGCTTGTCAAACTATTGCAAGATCATAAGAAAAAGGAAAGGCTGTTGTCTTTTCTCCTTTCTTATATGATTCAGAGCAACACAGGAACTCTTGCAGAGCAACCATAGCAAAGTCATGCCTTGATGACAGAGGTCAGAGACTTTGGAACAGAGAAGAAAAATACAGTAACAAGATCTGAAACTACAGCTGGAAAAAGTATTCAAAGGAAAGGTAAGTTCATAAATATTTTGTGAACTTTCTCTAAGCTTGATTAAGAACCTGAAAGTGCCTAACTTTATTTTAATATCCTGCCAACTTCAATCTGTCTTTTACTCTTCCAAGTGACTGCCTGTACCAGAACCATATTCTGTGTCCTTGGAAAACACATTAACCCTATTAGCAGGACAAAAAGGAAACGCTAAAGTTAAAAGCTTTTCTCCCTTGATCTGCACATACTCCTTGCAAGCTGTTGACATGTTTGGATTAAATTGTAAGTGTAAAGCATGCTAAAACCACACATCTGGCATTTTTAATGAGAGTGACTTTAAATGACAGCTTTGAGTCTTTACCTAATGGGAAGTTGATGGTAAATTAGTGTCTTTAAACCTGAGGGGAATTATCAAAACTCTAAGTTAGCAGAAGTTTTTACAATTATATTTTACTATATTACATGAATATGTGTGGGACACCCTGTGTTGCAACTGATCTAATTTTCTATCAGTTAATTTCTAATTATCTATTTACTGGTGACAGTAAGTGTTCCAACAATTTGCTTCTACATACAAAACTACTGTCCGCAATCCATGGATGCATGTGTGGCCTTCTCAGAAGGCTTTTCAGAAGCTTTATGATCCCTTTACTAAGCATACATGTATCTGTTGTGATGTTGTGTTGTGATGGGTTAGTGCACCCGTGTAGAGCTCTGGTACTCCCATGGCAAGGCAGTTTCTGACATTGAGTTCATTCAGTCAGAGAGATCATGGCCATCTGTTCACTGTAGATCCATGATGGGCAAATCCAAAGCAGCAGAACTTGCACCCAGTGGAAAACCAGTTTTATACTCCCCTTATCTTAGTATTTTCTGAGATTTTTAAGAAGTTGCCAGTCTGCATGTGTCTGATTCCTAGTATAGTATTTTTTTTACTGGAGAGTAGTATGAGACCCCAAGACAAAGTCACTGCTGTCTCCTATGGTATCAGCAACAAAGGAATCAGCAGTTTGACCTGGAGCTCATAAAACCCTCTATTTCACTTTTTAAAATTTATTTTAAATAATGGCTAAGATGGTGCTGAGGTGCAGACCTTGCCACATTTTCCAATTTTCCACTTCCCCTGCCTCTTAACTACTTTCCTGACACATGCAGTATATAAATAGACCTCCCTACATGGGTGGTGAGGAAACAGCTCCATGGGAATCTGCCGAGCGTTCAGCTGAAAACCTGTTTCTTAATGACTTACACAACAAAAACAGTATGAAAGGAATTGTCTAAAATGTTGTGAGGCCAAGAATAAGTCTATTGTCTTGATTTGGTAATATGTACCTGCAGATAAGCAAAATTTGTGGTGTTAAAACACATACCTAAGCAGCGTTTTTCATTTCTCCATGTAATCAATAGCTCAGGAATTTCTTTTTTTATTGTATTCTAAGTCTATGAAGCACAGAGATTGACAATTCTGTAGGTAATGTTAAATACGGAGTTCAATACAGGTTCACATCGCATGCATGGTATTTCCTACTGTACCACCACCACCACCCCACTCCGGGAAACAACAATGAGAATGCTTTGACAGGGTCCAATCTTTTACATATAAATAAAGTTAAGATAAAATTCAGCCCCTCATGTTTTCATTATTGATTTCATATGCTTATTTATTAAATTCACTGGGAAATAATGTTGTGGTTTCCATGGTACCCATTCGCATGAAAATGTTACACTGATCACAGAGTAACTATACATGTGAATGAAAATTAATAAAAATAATTCCAAAACTGCTAAAGTTCACCTTGGGTTTGGTCCTCCTGCAGCTGCTTCACATCCCAACAAAGATCAGCCCAAAAAAGGGGGCATCACACTGTTTCTTCTAGTTTATTTTCAAGTGTTTGTGTCTAGTCTTGTATCTTTATATGCAAGCACAGACTTGTGTAGGAGAAGCACAAGTGGTATTACCACATGCTTCACGTCTTCTTAAAAGCATGCAAGGACCAAAGTCCAGGTGCCATCATCACTACCAAAGTAGTCCATCAGTCATATTTTTTTTCTCTGTGAAGTACTTCAATACCAAGATGAATGCATGAGGAGATGGAGCGGGTTTGCCAGTGTATAGCTGTTCTTTAAATTATACTCACATCGCTGCTTAAACACTCAGCAGTTCCAGCCTCTTAAAGTATTACAGCATAGAGAAATGACCCACCCCCCCTCCATTTTATTTCTCTTCCTTTGTCTCACAGACAAAATGGGTTTTAGAGCGTTTATATATCAATTATTTTATCTTTTATGGAAAGAATATCGAGCCATAGTTCATCTTACAAGGTACTAGAAAATGCCATTAAAGAGTGACACTAAAATGCAATGCAATTTTGTAGAGAATAATAGCTAAAAGAAATATTAAGGGAATTTGTTCCTTTTTTTGTGTTTCTGTACAACTCAGAAATTTTACCACCAAGGCAAAGAAGTAGAGCAATTTTATATTTTTCGAAGTGATGGGAGCAAAACTGTATTTCTAGAATACAGAGATTTAAATCACAAACACGAATTGCACAGTTGTTGATATTTTGCAGGTGGACTGAGTGGGTTTTTTTAAATTTTTCATTAAATTTATATCAAAAGTTTCCATTGCCAAAAATGCCTGCATTCTTTTATAACACATAAGATGAAGTACTGGGTTGGAATTTAAAGCATGTTGCTAAAAATACCAACTGTAGATAAAACCACGTGTTCACATATATCAGTAAGTATATTTTCATCCTGTTTCTTCTGTATTTAACCTAACACATCTTTTTTTCCATGTAACCAAAGTTTTTATAGTTGCCATAAGGAGTGTGTGACAAAATGCTTTGGGAATTGGAGAGAGAAGCCATCGACAAGACAGTCTTTGTCTGTCTACACTACAGAAGTGTTTGCAGTATAGTAGGTAGAAATGTGTAAACACAGCTGAGATAGCTGGAAGAGATTTCACATTGTGCTTCTATATCTGTAGAATAAATCTGCCATTATGTGTTTGGCATACCTTGTGATATCTTACATCTGTAGCTCTAATATTAGAAACCACAGAATTATGGGGTTATTGCTCTTCTGCTACGGAGAGAGTGGAAGTTTGTCCAGAAATTGCCAAGACAGTTGAAGGATGGAAAGAAAAAACACTCTGCACACACAAACACAGACAAAAGAAAGATTTAAAAAAAAAAAAAGTACTTTAAAATATAAAATTCTGCTGGTGTACATAGGTTGGCAAAGGCTTTTACTGCTTTATTGGTACAAAGAGCTCTTGCCTACTTTAATATACCAGTATAGATCATAGAGTCACAGAATCTTAGAATGCATTAGCTTGGCAGGGACCTTTCAAGGCCATATAGTCCCACCCCCTCCAGTGAGCAGGGACACCTTTACTAGATCAGGTTGCTCAGAGGCACATCAAGCCTACCTTGAATGTCTACAGATGTGGGGCCTCCACTACCTCTCTGGGCAACCTGTGCCAGTGATCTAACACCCTCAGAGTGAAGAACTTCTTCCTAACACCCAACCAAAATCTCCCCTTTTTCAGTTTAAAACCATCACCCCTCATCCTATTGCTCCTCAGTTCTTCCCCAGCTTTGTTATAGGTACCTTTCAAGTACTGGAAGGCAGCTATAAGGTTCCTCCACAGCCTTCTCTTCTCCAGGCTGAAAAAGCCCAACTCTTTCAGCCTGTCTTCATAGGAGAGGTGCTCCAGCACCCTGATCATTTTTGTGGCCCTCCTCTGGATGCACTCCGACAGGTCCATGTCCTTCTTGTGCTGAGGGCTCCAAAGCTGGACACAGCACTGCAGGTGAGGTCTCCCCAGAGCAGAGCAGAGAGGCAGGATCCCCTCTCTCAATCTCTTGGCCACTCTTCTTGTGGCACAGCCCAGGATGCGGATGGCTTTCTGGGCTGCAGATGCACATTTGTGGCTTATATCCAGAAAGATACCAATAAGGATACCAGTGAGTCTGGTGTACCTACCTAACCTCTTCTTAGATTGATGCAAATGACAGTGATACTCTACCTTGTTCTTGCACAGTGTGATTAAAGCTATTTATGCATATGTGCATCGGAGCAAATAACAAAACAAAGAATTAAACAAGTCTTCTTACCCTTACCTACCTTTCAGTTACTTACAAGGGAAGATAAAGATGGAATATTATATTTTCACCAGAAATATTCTCTTGAATATAAAAGAAAGCCTGTTTCTCTAAACAGTTCATAGGTATTTTTCAATAGAATCTTAAATTATTATCCTACTTTCATTTGCAACACACTGTGTTTATAGGTAGATATATTTAGGTATGTGCAAAATACAATGTATGTGGATGATGTCAAGCACTTATGAAGCTTATTCTTCCTGCAAAAAGGCAACTTTTTTTTCCTGAGGTGTCTTCCCACTTGTAAAAGGATAATGAAGTCAACTTGCTATGAAGGAGAGTTCAGGTTTCTGTCACTGAAATACACGTGGCTGAACATCACTGTTTGGTAGACTCACATGCATCACAAGTTCTCACTCTAGAGGTGCAATTGTTTGGAGCATGACAAAACACATGGGGTTTTATGGGGTAAAACCTTGGGAACCTGAGGAATATGGAAACCTGAGGAACTAGCTTTCATATTCCCTTTCCCTGATAAAAAATCCTGAAGCACCTAATTAACTTCTGGGAGCTAGGACTCTTTGGAAAATATGATCTCATCTTATATCAGGATTAATAACATTCTCATTGCAAGTATCTCAGTGCTTGAACAGGTTTATCCTGAAGATTTAAGTTACGAAAGCAGGCTGCCCTCCTGTCCCACTTTAGGCACCTGAAATCTTAGAAAACAGGGACTATTATATTTTTTTCCACCCTTTACACAGGGTAGAATGCCACAGTTTTAGTTACACGTGGAAGCACAGCCGTGTGTTTAGTAAAACTGCCATATACACTTGAATGATGATTCTGTGGTTCACTGCCAAGGCCTCTGTGTGTGCACAATGCTGGCCTAGGAAAAGAAAACCTTCCAAATCTCAACAAAATTGTAGTCTTACCATCATCTTTGCAAATAATCACATAGTGTATATATTATTTTACCTGAATACATTTACCATTTTCCTTTCTTTTCACTGCAGTGTCCTGGATTGCCTGTTTTCTTATAAAAAATCTCGTTCCTCATAAGAAGTCAGCAGTTTATAGATATAGAAAAATATATATAAAAATATAAACTCTCACAAAATCTAACAAAGCCTGCCAAGTTGTTAAAAGTAGAATAGGTTTGTTAACTGTGGCTTACCTGTGCTCATGGATGCTTTGCCATTAATGGACATTAGCAGGACATCATTTAAGCTGTTCCTGTATACAATTCCTCAGTGGTAGGTGATGACAATCTTATACAATTAGAACAGTGACAAGTGTGTAATTATTGGACGTTCAAGGGGAAAAAAAAAGGGGAAAAAAAAGGCACCTTAGTAAATTTATTTTAATTCAAGCTTCAGATAAATTCAAGTTTATAATTTCAGGTTTTCTGTGAAGCCAAAGTATTTTCAAGATTGTAGCGGCTCATTCACACACACACACACACACCCCCTGTTCACTCACTTGTGATTTACTGAGGAGCAGAAAAAACAATGACAACATACACAGTGGATAAATATATGTAAACCATAAAAAAGAATAGCAAGAATTCATTCATGATACATACTTCTGATATATTAAGGTATTAATTGGCAAATGCATTCATAATGTCAGTCCTTTATTTTGTTTGGTTTTGTTTTCAAAGGGGTTGATAGTACAAAGTGCATTCGTATGGTAGAGCTTCTTTTGACACATGGGCTGGGCAAAGAATTCCATAGTACACATTAATATGCATGTGCAGTGAATTGATTTATGCCAGATTAAGGTCCTTTTTTATGCTGTGAATCATCCATCAAATATCTTTATTGAAAAAGTTCTATTAAGGAACTGAAATGTATTTTTGAGTGACTAAACATTTGTAGAAATAAATTTTTCAGTTGTGAAAATACTGGTATAACAAGGTCAATAAATCATGTGGGGACATATATTTTGTGTGCTTTTAATGCATGAATAATATTCTGAGTTTATTTCCTTGCTATCACTTGTTAATTCTACCGTTATCTAACAGATCTGTATTAAAACCCTTTTTTCTCTGCTTGCATCATTCTAATTACTGTTGATACTTGCTGCCTTGTCATCAAAACTGATATTTCTGTTGAGACTGATGAAACAAGGAATTGTCTTCCTGACATTGGAAGTCTTTTTTTTTTTTTTTTTAATGAACAGATCCAGTTAACACAAGGTGAAAAAAATCCTTCAATTTCCAAGTAGCTTATTTTCATTTCCACAGAAAGCCAGCGAATATAATTAGGAAATGTGCTTTGTGTGGGGACTATTCCCAAGAATCTAGAAAAAAAAAATCCTTCTGTATTGCACACCAACTTGCATAGCAACATATTTTGACCAACCCCCCCAAAAAAACGCTAAAAAATTAAACCCCACGCCATTAGCTAACTGCACAGTCTCAATGATAGACAGCAAAGTACGAAGACCCAAACTCATGCACTGACTCAAGACATCTCCAGTTCCGGGTGTTAAGTTTGAAGGATACTTCCAGCACCAACAGCTTCAGGCCTTTATTCTTTCTTTTCTTTGCCTTTCATATCAAGGAGACAAAGAATATTCCTTTGGGCAGCATGGTGCATTATTTACTATCATAGTCTTTGTTGGAGGGGATTGGCTCCTAGCATTTCATTTCACCAGTAAAAAAAATATATTTCAATTGGGCAGCCTCAGAATCTGTCTCACAAGTTGCTCAAAACTCATCAGAAAAATGTGTAAGTATGTCTATTATTAAATGAGGATCTTGGCTCCTGACAATAGACAAAAATCCACTATGCCCCAAGACCTGTTTTATCATAAACCTTGACCTTTTGCCTTAGAACTCAGAATCACAGAATCACAAGGTT
>VZTU01015541.1:98268-112102 GCA_013400835.1 Zapornia atra
CCTTCTATCCACACTATTTTTGATACAAGCCAGGATGCCATTGGCTTTCCTGGCCACCTGGGCACACTGCTGGCTCACCCAAGTCCTTCTCTGCCTGACATCTCTCCAGCCAGTCTCCCGCAAGCCTGTAGCACTGCTCGGGGTTGTTATGTCCCATGTGCAGCATTCTGCACTTGGCCTTGTTAAACTTCATCCCACTGGTCTCAGCCCATCGGTCCAGCCTGTTCAGATCCCTCTGAAGAGCCTCCCTACCCTCAGGCAGATCAACACTTCCTCCCAGCTCAGTGTCATTTGCAGACTTACTGAGGAAACATTCAATCCCTTCATCGGGGTCATTGATAAAGATGTTGAACAAAACTGGAACAAAACTCCTGAAACTGAGCCAAAGAGTAACAAGCTCTTTGAGGAAAGCAGGAGAAATACAACATGGTGACCTTGCAATTTCCACAGCCTCGGCTAACCTAACCCTTGAAAACTGCTGTGCTGAAGTGAATAAAGCAGACTGTGAAAAACACTGACATTCAACACAGTCCTGGTTGCTCTTCCAACAGCTGAAACTTGCCTCATTCTCCACGCTCGGTTTCTACAGTAATAACATTCCCATTAAAACAGTAGTTCACCAGACCTCAAATAAGTGCTTTTACTGAAAGTATAAGGATTAATCCTTTTTGCTGTTACTTTCAATATTCCTTGTTAGAGAGCCACCCGCATATGACATTCATAAATGTGTGTACACTACGTATTAATTCAAATTAAACTCTGCAGTGAATAATGCTAAGGCCCTTGAATTAAGCTATTTAATTCCTTTCCTCATCTAATTGCTGAGACTATTATTTAATGTCTCTTGTTTTTCTCTCTATTAATCTGTTTGCTTTACTAAATTGCATTCTGCTTCTCCATTTGGAAATTGTACAACCAAGAGGGAAGATATAAGTTTTAAATGCAGGATTAATGCATTTATTTGGAAGAAGTAAAGTGGCTGAGGAACCATCCAAACTGTAGGTTGCCTGTTAAGAATGCCCATCTATACATTAAGAAAGAGCTGGAAAGGGTCTGTGACATGAGAGGACTACCAATGAGGTGAAGAAAGACCTGGGCTGCACTTCTAGCTCCGGTGGGTTAGACCACGCTGTGCAGTGTGGCAGCTATGGCCAGGGTTGAGTTTCTTGAACGCAGCCCAACAGGTAGTCTGGAGCTGGCAGAGATAAACTGCTAAAGCCAAAAAGACAAAATTCTGATCTTAATATTTCAATTTTAAGTGCAATGGTGTCACCAGGCTTTTCATGTGCTATTGTAGCTAATGGTTCTGAATAGGCACTGCGACAAACAAAAAGCTTCTCCCACTCAGCATCATCTGCCCGGGTCATTCAGTTTGTGAATTAGGGCTATGGAGATGCTAAGAGAACACGGGTTAGATGGACAGTGGGGTGTACTGAAAACGGGCTGAAAGGCAGATCTCAGAGAGTTCTGATCAGTGGCACAGAGTCTACTTGGAGGCCTATAATGAGTGGTGTTCCTCAGGCGTCAGGTCCAGCCCTGTTCAATGTATTCATCAAAGAATTGGATGAAGGGATAGAATGCACCCTCAGCAAGTTTGATGAGGACACAAAGCTGGGAGGAGTGGCTGACATGACAGAGGGCTGTGCTACCATCCAGAGAGATCTGGACAGGCTGGAGAGCTGGGCAGAGAGTCGTCTTATGACATTCAACAAGAGCAAGTGCAGGGTGCTGCACCTCAGGAGGAGTAACCCCAGGCACGAGTACAGGTCGGGTTGACCTGCTAGGAAGCAGCTCTGTGGAAAAAGCCCTGGGAGTGCTGGTGGCAACAGGCTGACCATGTCCAGGAATGTGCCCTTGGGCCAAGAAAGCTAATGGCACCTGGGGTGTATCAAGAGAAGTGTGTCCAGCAGGTCGAGGGAGGTTCTCCTGCGACTTTGCTCTGCCCGGGTGAGGCTTCACTGGGAATATTGTGTGTGGTGCTGGGCTCCCCAGGGCAGGAAGGACAGGGAGCTACTGGAGAGGGAANCCTTGAGGAGGAACTTCTTTCCTGGGAGGGTGGCAGAGCCCTGGGCCAGGCTGCCCAGAGAGGTTGTGAAGTCTCCATCTCTGGAGACATTCAGACCCCGTGATCCTGGATGTTGTCCTGTGCAACCTGTTAGAGGGTACCCTGCTCTGGCAGGAGTTGGACTGGGTGATCTCCCCAGGTCCCTGCCAACTCCAATCATTCTGTGACTCTGTGAGCATTGCTTGCATTTAGTATACAGTGTTTTGGCATTTGTGGTTTGGGGTTTTTTTGTAGTGGTTTGGTTGGGTTTTTTTTCTGAAGGAAAGAAGCAGAGCACAAAGGTTAGTTGGGTTAAAAAACATAATTTCTCTTCATCCTGTGGCTTTCTGTTGTATCTCCAATGCTGTTAGTATGCTGTATTAGCCTGCCTCAAAAACTGCAGCAGACTGCTGATGGAGACTGCAGACACCCACTACATGCTTCAGATAGGACAGATCGCTCTTCTGGAACAGGGATAAGGGGCTGTGTCTTTAAGCAGGCCCTGGATGTGTTGCCTCACATTGTGCATCAGACTTCACAGACTTGGCAGGAAAGGTTAGTTCCTGGGACCTACATGCCTCATAGGTTTGTAGGATTTTCCTATGGCAGTGATCATCATAAATACAAAATCGTAATTATTTATTTTTTTTAAAATGGGTTTCGCTAAGAAAACAATAATGAAACAAATTAATGCCTATTTTCCTCTAATACCAATGCTTTTAAGGCAGTCTGCAAGGACTGATTTCAGTATTCCTTTAATTCTGTACACAAGGAACATGCGTGCATTTGAATTCCCATTGTTCCTGGGAGAACTAACATATTCTGTGCAGTAAGTGAGTAAAATCATTGTAGCATTTCTGCAAATCACCTCTGTGTTCAGGAACGAGCTATATGCTGTTAGAGACACCTGCATTATTTTCTGCCTTCACAGTTTTCCTTCACACTGGTGATTGGGCACATAGCTATTTTCATGATATTTTTCTCTATAACTTTTTCCCCCTGATGTTATTCAGGATGGACATATAGTATGGAGGGCAACAGAAATAGCAATGAACCCTGCTTTGAATACCTGCTTAGGTGGTGCAGAGAAGGAATCAGCACCGCTCATGGTCTGAGCCGAAATACTGCACAAAATGCCCCGTGGTCCTTTCATGTTAGGCAAATCACTGTCATTCCAGCTTTGTGGGGAAAAAAATGGGTAAAATATTTCAGGAAAATGTCATCTAGCCTTGATTTCAGATCCTTTTCTGCAAATTATAGTCTTGCCAATAAGTTTTTGATTGATTGATTTGCATCAATCTGCTGCTTTTAAGTGGACGCACTCTGAAAGCAAATAGTAGCACATGAATGGTACACAGGCCCCTTGCCACAGCTGTTTTATCCGCTGTCTCTCACACCAAACTTACTCGTATACACTTTCCTAACATTGAGCTGATTATTCTACTTGTATAACAACTTTAGGGAGGATAGAAAGGAAAGAAAAAATAATAGTCTTACCCCTTTGTCCCCATTGTTAGTTAGGATTTTATTTTTTTCCTAAATCAGTGCTGTGGTCCAGGGTCATCCATCCTTTGCTGTGCTTCCCCGTGATACTGGCCACAGATTCATGTGCAAAATCACTCAAGGTTATTTCAACAGACAGAGAAAAGGTGCAGGGTTTTGGATGTTTGCTTAGTGATGGGAAGACTGGACCCACTGACAAAATTTGCCCCAGAGAGAAGTCAAAAACTTGGCAATTGACTTTTTGTGGGATATTTTGGGACTTGTTTGGAGGTTTTATTTCTTTTCTTAATAAGCTCAAACTTTAAGTAATTCTATGTCTTTTTTCTGCCTGAAAGCTCCACTGTATTTATGTTTCTTTGAACAGCCCTATTCCAAGCTGATTTGCCTGGTAAAATCATCTTAACCCACCTTTCCATCAGGGGCTACTTCTTAATGCATTTATTGGATGCAAGAGGAAGCAGAGTGACCAGGGACAATGAAAAGGCTGAGGTACTGAATGCCTTCTTTGCCTCAGTCTTTAGTAAGAAAACGATTAGAACTACTCTGGGTACACAGCCCCTCAAGCAGGAATACAGAGAGGGGGAGCACAATGAAGACCCTATAATCCATGAGGAGTTGGTTAGAGATCTGCTGCATAACCTAGATGTACACAAGTCTATGGGGACAGATGGAACCCACCCAAGGGCACTGAGGGAGCTGGCGGAAGTGCTCACCAAGCCACTTTCCATCATCTATCAGCAGTCCTGGGTAATTGGGGAGGTCCCACTTTACTGGAGGCTCACAAATGTGACACCCATCTACAAGAAGGGGTGGAAAGAGGACCCATGGAACCACAGACCTGTCAGTCTGGCTTTGGTGCCAGGGAAGGTAATGGAGCAGAACATCTTGAAAGCCATCATGCAGCACTTGCAGGACATCCAGGTAATCAGGCTCAGTCAGCATGGGTTCAGGAAGGGCAGGTCTTGCTTAACGAACCTACACACCTTCCATGATCAGGTGACCCACCTAGTGGATGAGGGAAAGGCTATGGACATTGTCTGCTTACTACAGTAAGGTCTTTGACACTATTTCACACAGTATTCTCCTAGAGAAGCTGGCAGCTCATGACTTGGATGGACATATGATTCACTGGGTGAAACTCTGGCTGGACAGCTGAGCACAAAGGGTTATGGTACATGGAATTAAATCCAGATGGAGGCCAGTCACCAATGGTGTTTCCCAGGACCCAGTACTGGGGCCAGTTTTAAAGACATCTGTTTAATGTCTTTATCAATGATATTGATGAGGGAGTCAAGTGCATCCTCAATAAATTTGCCAATGATACCAAGATTGGTGGGAGTGTTGATCTGCCAGAGGACAGGCAGGCTCTACAGAGGGACCTGGACAGGCTGGATCCATGGGCCAGGGCCAATTGCATGAGGTTCAAGAAGGCCAAGTGCAGAGTCCTGCACTTAGGTCACAACAACCCCATACAAAGCTACATGTTTGGAGAGGAGAGCTTGGAGGAGAAAGACCTAGGGGTGTTGGTTGACTGTCAAATGAATATGAGCCAGCAGTGTGCCCAGGTGGCCATGAAGGCCAATGACATCCTGACTTATATCAGGAAGAGTGTGGCCAGCAGAAATAGGGAAGTGATCCTTGCATCACTCAGCTCTGGTGTGGCCATACCTGGAGCACTGTGTTCAGTTTTGAGCCCCTCACTAGAAGAAGGACATTGAGATGCTTGAGCATGTCCAGAGAAGGGCTACAAAGCTGGTGAAGGGTTTAGAAGACAAAACTTATGAAGAGTGGCTGAGGGACCTGGGGTTGTTTAGTCTGGAGAAAAGGAGACTGAAGGGAGACCTAAAAGGTGGTTGTAGTGAGTTGGGGGTTGGTCTCTTCTCCCTGGTAGCTGGTGACAGGACAAGGGGAAATGGTCTGAAGATGTGCCAGGGGAAGTTTAGGTTGGATATGAGGAAAAATTTATTTACTGAAAGGATTGTCAGATATTGGCACAGGCTGCCCAGGGAGGTGGTGAAGTCATCACCCCTGGAGGTGTTTAAAAGAAGAGTAGATGTTGTGCTTGGTGACATGGTCTAGTGTTGGACCTAGTAGTTCTGGATAGGTGGTTGGACTCAATGATCTTGAAGATCTTTTCTAACCAAAAGCATTCTATGATTCTATGATTCTATAAGTAGATGGCATTTTTTCTGGCACCACTTAAATTTGAAGGCTGTCAGCAATCCACCAGTAACAGCACAGCAATGCAAAAAGCAGGCCTCTGCTCAGTATTCAACACCTTGTCACACAGGGTAATTTTGAGTATTTTTCTTCTAAGTCACATGCATAAACCATTAAGTAGAGGGGGTCAAGCACGCCACTTCCTCTGGCAGCAGGCATTGGAGCAAGAGAGGAGGCTACCACATTAAGGAGTATAAGGTGTGTTTCTGCAAACACAGACACACCTTATGCTTTTCTCCTTGAGCATCATGCTGACCACGGTAAAATATTCAGGCATGGGAAAGGGTTCTGCTTTTCAGGGGTGTTAAAAATAGAGAAAATAATCATCTCTGAAGTATGAGCTATGCAGTGGGGAACGGGGACATAGTGCAATCTGTTACTTCTTGGTCTCTCTCCAAGCATTCTATTACTTTCAAAGGTTTGTGTTTGCATAACTCTCAGTAGACCATATC
This sequence comes from Zapornia atra, assembly GCA_013400835.1. Classification (NCBI taxonomy): domain Eukaryota; kingdom Metazoa; phylum Chordata; class Aves; order Gruiformes; family Rallidae; genus Zapornia; species Zapornia atra. The sequence goes on from VZTU01015541.1 coordinate 104,488, forward strand.
TTTGCTTTAAAGAGGTAAGCTAGTTGCCTCTTGTTCAAGCTATGATCTTCTCTATATTCTTCAGAGACTGTCGTTGCAGACTAATCTTGTAGCCAGAATCAATCTTTTAAAAGCAGAAGACTACATTTACATGCAAAAGCTTTTGGTTTAGGATCTTAGAGCTTTGCTCACTGAGGTCTTAAGAGTAATTCTGGCTTCTAAACTTTTTCCACACATTTGCTATTCACTTCATGAATTTTCCTCTGGAGCATCCTCTGTCATCCCTGATAAGATACAAGATAGTGATTCTGATGGACCCTAATCTGAAAGAGTAATTGTTTCTGAGATTGGTTTGTTTGTTTTTGTTCTTTTTTGTCTTTCTCTTATACACAGCACGTAAATCTTTAGCTGGAATCAGTGTGATTATAGAAAAGACAAATCTGGTCCACTGTATACTAAAGTGTACTGTGCTTGCAAATTGAAAGCCTTATGAAACAAAGTTAGAAACTGGTTGAATGTCTGTGAACTAGAGCTGCTCTGTTTCTTTAACCTTAGTTAATTCACTTCAGCGAAACTCAGCAACTGACTGAGTTTATTGGAGTGACAGAGAAGGGCTTTATTACTGTTGACTTCAGTTAAGAGAATGCACAATGAGATTCTTTAAATTAGTTGAATGTGTTTGGACAGCTAATATCTCAAAAAGTCTATTATCTGTATTGACTCCAACACTACAGAATGTTATAAAATTAATTATATTATTCATAGCTTAACAACGATTGCCTCATTTAGAAATATAATTACCTATCATTGAGGCTTTCACCCAGAAGGGGTTTTTTTTTTAGCACTGTATAACAACTTGGTTTGCCAGACTTCATTTAAATCCCTTGCCTCCTTCTTCTCCTTGTAAAAGTTCGGTATTTTGCTGACTATTTTTTTTAATAGCAAGGTTTTATTCCAGGTATTTAATGTCATTATACACAAAGGACATATTGTCACTGAAATAGCAGCCTGACTAATAAAACAAGAAATTGCCAAATGACAGCATGTTATGGGATGCTCTGCAATATAGTGGGATAGTGTGAGCAGTGTCCTCCTCCTTAAGATTTAAAAGCAGGACAAATTAATATTCAGGAACAACAATTATGATCTGTGTCCTAAAAGGGTCATTCAAAGAGACAATAAAATTTTTTAAAACTTAAGAATTTTTCCATGATTTCCCAAGAAAAGTGTTTTAAGGTTTTTTATTCTGGTGTAAAATGGGTTTCAAGAAAGACAAAAACAGTTCCCACAGACACACCAAAACCGAACCCACCAGGTTTATCCTTATATATACCCTAATTTAGATGTGTAATTACAATGTATTAGTAAGGAAAAAAAATTGCTAAACATGTCAAGCATGGTTAGAGGATGCCCATCTTTTATGGACTGGTTGGTTGTCCAGATCATGGCAACCCTGCCACCTTGTTCATAGGTCCATCCCTCCTCCACCAGTGAAGAGAAAAGGAGTTGAGAATTACTGAAGAAAAGCAGAGAATACATTTTGTTACTATTCTTTTTCCTGTAGACAATATTCTTCTCCTCGATAGTATCAGAGATCATCATTCTCCAGAGCTATTAATCTGGCATGTGTATTGACATCGTGTGATTGTAAAAGATGCAATTTATTTCCTGCTGCCTTACAGCTCAAATAGAAAAGAAATATTGAGATGCCCCAAACCTTTGGAACAAAATAAGAAGAGAGGAAAATGATGAAGTGTGATAATTTGAGCACAAAGAAATCAGATCCTAATACTCAAAATATTATTTTAGCTTAAAAACTACAGACTTTTTTTCTGGTTTAGCTTAAAATTAAAATTTGGATGTTTGGAGTGAAAGCAATTTAGGAGGCAAGGTGCTACTTTATTCCAAAATATATTTTTTTAATAAAACACACCACTAAAAATTGATGAGTTAATAAAACACATATAGTGAGTGTAGTGCTTCCATGACTTTACATTCCCTCTCATGGGTGTAGGTGATTATGTAAAACACATTTGTAAAACAAACACAGGCTAGTTATTGCATAGAAAATGTATGTTAAAACAAATTACATATATTTTTGTCTCAGAATAAGGCTATTTAGCATGACCACTTAAAACTACTACAAAATATGACACTGTATATATAGATATCATATAAGTTGTAGATTACTTTCACAACCACAGTTTCTAAATACGTTCTTCCCCTGAATGTTTTTTGTTTGGTTGGTTGGTTAAATAAGACCTGTAGAACATTTTACCTGAGTATTTGTGAAATTTTCATTCTCAGCAGTCTGATCCACCTGCTGTTTTTTCTGTTGTTCTTCAGTGGCTCTGCTCTCAGATACATGGACATCTATGTGTTGTACTTGTACAATTAAGTTCTCTAGCTGGGCAGCAATATCTTGCCATAATTCAGCAGCCCAGCCTCTGTGTTGCCAGTTGCTCTGTTTCCACTTCTGGAACCACCTCCACAGGGCACTGGCCACCATCAATGAGTCAGTATAAAAGTGAAGAGTTGGCCACTCTTTTGGTAATGTCCAGAGTCAACTGAATGGCATTTACCTCTACAATCTGGCTTGATTCACCTTCTCCTCCAGTGGCTTCTGAGACTTGTCTTGTAGGACTCCATATAGCAGCCTTCCATCTGCAATGGTTTCCCACCATGCAACAGGACCCATCAGTGAGCAGGGCATATTGCTTCTCATTCTCGGGTAGTCTGTTGTATGGTGGGACTTCTTCAGTGTGTGTCACCTCCTCCTCTAGCAATATCCCAAAATCTTTGCCTTCTGGCCAATCTGTGATCACTTCCAGGATTCCCCAGGATTGGTGTTTCCTATTCGAGCCCACTGTGTGATTAGTGTGACCCACTTGCTCCACGTAGCATCAGTGGCATGGTGTGTAGAAAGGGCTTATCCTCTAAACATCCACCCCAGCACAGGCAGTCGGGGTGCCAGGAGGAGCTGGGCTTCAGTTCCATTCACTTCCAAAGCATCTCGAACCCCTTCATATGCTGCCAATATTTCCTTTTCTGTTGGGATGTAACAGGCCTCACATCCTCTGCAGCCCCAACTCCAAAACCCCAGCAATCGACCTCCAGTGTCCCCTGACATTTTCTGCCAGAGACTCCAGGTAGGGCCATTCTCCCCAGCTGTGGTGTAAAGCACGTTTTTAATATCTGGCCCAGTCCAGACAGGCCCAAGGGCTACTGCATGGACTATCTCCTGTTTGATCTATTCAAAGGCTTGATGCTGCTCAGGGCCCCATTGGAAATCATTCTTCTTCCAGGTTACATGGTAGAGAGGGCTGACAATGAGACTTCAGTTTGGGATATGCATTTGCCAAAAACCCATAGTGTCTAAAAAAGCTTGTGTCACCTTATTATTGCTCAGTGGAGACATAGCTACTATTTTATTGATAATGTTCTTTGGGATCTGATGATGCCTGCCTTGCCATTTTATTCCTAAAAACTGGATCTGCTGTGCAGGGCTCTTGACCTTATTTTGACTTATGGCAAAACCAGATTTTAGAAGAATGCAGACTATCTTCTTGCCTTTCTTAGAAACACGTGAGTGATACCAGTTGTGGCATAACACTTAGAGTCAGGCAGCATGGCACCAAGGGCAAGTTTTACCTGAGCAACCTAGTGGCCTTCTATGATTGAGTCAGGATGGGATGCCATTCTAAGGGATCTGGACAAGTTTAAGAAGTAGGCCTATGTGAAATTCGTGAGGTTCAACACAGCCAAGTGCAAGGTTCTCCACATGGGTTGTGGTAACCCCTGGTGTCAACAGAGGCTGGTGGATGGATAGAGAGCAGACCTGTGAAGAAGAACATGGGGGGACTGGTGGATGAAAAGCTGGACATGAGTTGATAGTGTCTGCTCACAGTCCAGAAAGCTGATCAGATCCTGGGCTGCACAAAATGGAATATGGCCAACAGATCAAGGGAGGCGAATATGCCCCTCTATTCTGCTCTAGTTAGACCTCCCCTCTGCAGTGCTGCATCCAGCTCTGGGGTCCCCAATACAGGAAAGATATAGAGCTGTTGGAGTGAGTCCAGAGGAGGGTCACAGAAAAGGCTTTGTGGGATGGGACACCTTTCCAGTGAGGGTAGCCTGAGAGTGTCAGGATTATTCAACCTGGAGATGAGGTTGGAATAGAAGATCCTTAAGGGTTCCTTCCAACTTAAACTATTCTGTGGTTCCATTCCATGATTTTATTTTTTTTTCCTGTGGGGATGGTCTCTAATCTAGTGGTGTGTGAGGGTATGTGTCTGTTACTGAACTTCAAGGTGGGCTATCTTGACAATAGCAGGAGACCTCCATCAGGAAAGAGTTGGCAACTGAGTAATAGACTGGTGGTCCAGGCAAGGCTGCTGGATTGACTACAAATCATTATCCTATCTGAGGGATTGGTAGCTGCATTGTGAATCTAGAGAACAAGGAGTTGGCATGCTCCACTTGATGAACTTCACTGTTGATCAGGACAGGCAGGGTCAGGTGTGGGCTGCTTGTGTCAATGATGTTCATGTGGGTGCAGCTTCTAGATGCTGATGAAGGTGCTGGTCTCTCTGTGGTGACCTGTGAGAGTTTGCACAGGTACTATGAACATGCATGTGTTGGTTGGGAATATGTGCTAAGCCTCTCTAGGGAGCTTCTGAGTTTGGCTGCAGAATCATAGAATCATAGAATCATAGAATGGTCTGGGTTGGAAGGGACCCCATGGATCATAGAGCTCCAACCCCCCTGCCACAGGCAGGGCCACCAACCTCCAGGTCTGGATCTACACAAGGTTGCCCAGGGCCCCATCCAACCTGGCCTTGAATACTTCCAGGGACGGGGCATCCACTACTTCTCTGGGCAGCCTGTTCCAGCCCCTCACCACTCTTTCTGTAAAAAACTTCCCCCTAATATCCAATCTAAACCTTCCCTCCTTTAGCTTTAGTCCATTCCCCCTTGTCCTGCCATTATCTACCCTTTTAAAAAGTTTAATCCCCTCCTGCTTAATAAGTTCCCTTCAGGTACTGGAAGGCTGCAATGAGGTCCCCCCGCAGAAGTCCAGGTGGGAGATCCAAAGTCTGCTGGCTACCAAAGTCTGCTGGATTTTTCTGCTTCTAACACTGGTGCACAGTTGCTTCTGCATCTGTCAAGTGAGAGAAAATGAGATGTGTTGGTAGCTTTGCCGTTGGAAATGTCAGTACTGTTGGGTCTAAAGATCACCTTAACAAGAATTTAGGGAAATCTCTCTGATACCCATCTGGAAATCTAGCTTTAGGAGAGTTTGACTTTTCTTGGCCTTTTTTGTAACCTTCTGTGAAGTTACTAGCAAAACTGCTCTGCCAGGCTTTCCCAAATGAATGTCTCGCTGCAGTAAATTGAGGATTGTCTCTACACACAGCAGAACAAAGCCTGTGCTGTTGACAGGTGCATTTCAGAAGGCTTGTGACATTCATCTCTAAAGGAAACATAGGAGAGGATTCCTTCTGTGTACTAAGGGATTACAAATGCCTAAACATCCACACATTATTAATCCTTGTCCTTTTGCTTGTCAAAGTGTAGGAAGCCCTGGGCCATTGAATTTGTACTTCACAGAAAGCAGAAGACATCCAGAATCACCATCCAGGGTACAGTGTGAGACCTCTTCATCTCAAGCAAGAGATTTCCTCTGAGCACTGCTCACTCTATTAAGCCATTTTAAAACAGATGTGTAGTTTGGGAAGTATACTGTTCAAGTTATCATGTTCCTGGAAAATGAGATTATTAATTTCACACTTTGAAACTTTTCAGTCCTGTGCTTCTGGGACAATAGACCAAGCTTACAATGTCCATCCCAATGATGTAAATTTGCAATAACACAGCTGAAAATAATGGAAATATATTTCTGTAGTAGAAATAAGTAGCTTATCAACATCTTAGCTACTTAGACTGCTGTGTCTATGGGAAAACTTTTCCAGCTATTCATTTAAAACATTTGTGGGGATTATGGTTCATGTCAATTGATACAATCCCTCATTTGGGTGGCATTAGACTAAGAAATGAAGGAGGTTTGATGGAGAAAGTGAAAAGACATTCCTATTTCTTGAAGTCTGAATTCATTCCTTCACCTCCGAAGAGCAAAAATATAGCACTGAAGGTCCCTGAAACGGGTCCTCAACCTCCCCCAGTCTGAAACATCCCATGAAATAAAGATACTATATAGTATGGAGCATGATGGGGAAAATAATTAAACATGTACATAATATCAATAAATCCTGGCACTATGCGCAGCCAAGAGTTCTGCCAAGGGACACACTGTATGTTGTCTATATGTGTTTAGAAAAAGGGTAGATGATGTGCTCAGGGATATGGTTGAGCACAGGACAGGAATGGTTGGACTCGATGATTTTAAAGGTCTTTTCCAACCTTGTGATTCTGTGATTCTGTGATTGTGGTTGCTGACACATATGATTTTATTGCACCATCATACAACATTTAACTGCCTTCTTCAAGGTAGCCTATGGCACTGAACTTTCTAGGACTATCTTTTTTCCTACCACATATGTTTTGCATTCTTGGTACATCAAGCACACTACCCTATCTGCTCCGTATACCTTCCAAATGGAATAAAAAAATAAAAAGGGCAAAAAGAAAAAGCATAGTTTTAAACTTTTGAAATTGACAATGAATTGTCTTTCCACCCTGTTTTATATATTAAAAAAAAAAAGCAGAAAGTTTCCAGCTCTTGCCTGCATTTGTTCTCAAGCATCTGCTTCTTCAGTTTGTTTGCAACTTGAAATTACAAATGTTAATTTTTCTTTTTATTGAAGAAACAACAGAAGTTCTTTTAGTAAAGATAAAGACAAACAAATTGATGTTATTAAGGTAAAATATGGAAATGCTAATTCAAGGGTTATTTTATTTTATAATCACAAATATTTTACGACCTTAAGCATCTGCATTCATGTCAGGAAAGACTATATCATACTGACGGGGACTTCTCCAGATTTACAAGGCAAGTGTATAGTTTTTACTGAGCATAAGACTTCAGACTGTACCATAGTCCTTTAGCTCAGCTCCTGCCTTTCATAGAAACATAGAATGGTCTGGGTTGGAAGGGACCCCAAGGATCATAGAGCTCCAACCCCCCTGCCACAGGCAGGGACACCAATCTCCAGGCCTGGAGCTACACAAGATTGCCCAGGGCCCCAGACAACCTGGCCTTGAACACCTTCAGGGACAGGGCATCCACCACCTCTCTGGGCAGCCAGTTCCAGCATCTCACCACTCTCTCTCTAAAAAACTTTCCCCTAATATCCAATGTAAACCTTCCTTCCTTTAGTTTTAATCCATTCCCCCTTGTCCTGCCACTGTCTACCCTTTGAACAAGCTGATTCCCCTCCTGTTTCTCTGCTCCTTTCAGGTACTGAAAGGCTGCAATGAGGTCCCCCCACAGCCTTCTCTTCTCTAGGATGAGCAAGCCCAGCTCTCTCAGCCTCTCTTCGTAGGGGAGGTGCTCCAGCCCTCTGATCATCTTCATGGCCCTCCTCTGAACCTTCTCCAACAGTTCTACATCTTTCTTGTATTGGGGTCCCCAGCTCTGGACACAGGACTCCAGCTGGGGCCTCATGAGGGCAGAGTA
>VZTU01015541.1:112315-123554 GCA_013400835.1 Zapornia atra
TATATATATATATACACACACAATCACACACTCGTTTAATGTTATAAGGAAATTACTCAAATGCCCGTTGCGGTTCTAAAGACAGAGGCTTCTCCGTATAAAGCAATATATTCTCCAATGAGAAAGCAAACACTGGAAATAATGACTGTATCTGAAGCTTATCACCTTGAGTCCTGGAAGCACTATGAAGGTATAGGGTTGTCAAAAAAAGAAGGGAAATGAACAAAGATAAAAATCTTAAGATTTCCAGGAGCAGCATTGTTAGTGTTCTGTGAACTGAGCTCAGACTTAATACTACCCCAAAGTAACAAAAAAGAAAACATCTTTTAAGAACTCCACACAAGGCAAGAAAAAAAAAAAGAAGTAATTTAATCTTGGATCAATATTTGAAAGTGGTAAGTGGAAATTGCAGCTCAGTAAGGGTTTGGGCACCTGCAATTCCATTTCATTTTGCTTTCTCATGGTGCCAGTCTGGGATAACATTCCAAATGTTGGGTTCTACAGAGAGAAAATAAATACTTGCACTACTTACTTTCTGGTCTATGTTAATATATAAAAATTATATCACATCTACCATATGGTATATATGATGCATCATCTATACCTATAAAGCATATGATAAATTTTTAACATATTGAGACACAAGACCATGGATTCACCTGTGAAATGGAGTAGATCCCAAGCTCAGCTTATCAAGTTCACTGGCTGTGCAGGAGTTTAGATAGGCTTTCAGGGAATCCATAAGGACTTAAAAATAATCAACTGGACAGAGGCAGCACCTACTCACTGGTAATGCCATGGATGGAGAGGAGGACAATCTGCTGTCCTGTGTCCCTGTTGTCACTTCTCTTTGCCTCTCCCTCTCCCATCCTTTCATAGAATCACAGAATCACAGGTGTTGGAAGGGACCTCAAGAGATCATCAGCTCCAACCCCCCTGCCAAAGCAGGCTCCCTAGCTCATATTGCTCAGGTCAGTGTCCAGACAGGTCTTGAATATCTCCAGAGATGGAGACTCCACACCCCCTGGGCAGCCTGTCCCAGGGCTCTGTCACCCTCACTGTGTAAAAGTTCTTCTGCATGTTGGTGCAGAACATCCTGTGCTCTAACTTGTCTGGCCTGTGCAGGTAGATGATATTAATTTCAATTTAGCAGTGATTTTTCAAAATACCCTGCTTTTTCTCCATAGGAAGAGATTGTGATAGAGATTGCACTCTGATCCTGAGCTGAGATTCTGATGCTGAGGTTATAGGTGACACTGCTTTGCAAAGAATAACAACAACAGTAGCATTTATTAAGTAAATAGAAAAACAGAACAGGTTTGATTTAGTATTATTTGTTTGTTTCTTATTGCTTTGGTTTGGTGTTTTTTCTATTTCTGGTAGATATGAAAGGGAAGTAACTAAAAAGCAGACTAAGTGTTGGTTTGACTCACTTTACCCCTGACTTTCTTTGCCCCCCATACATACATACATACATACTACTAGCCTTCTAAGAAGATGTGCAGCAGAATTGGAGGACAATGGGAAAAAATCCAAAGGTGAAGGTACATGAAACTTACCTTGCAACTGCTAAAACATGCAGAGGTGTCAGAGCTGTGCCAGCAGTCGAAGAATTTGCTTAATGAAAATTTTCCCCAGGCATCCAATAATGTCGCTTGTGATTTCCACTGAAGATTACCTATCAGTTAGCACAAATTTGCTTTTTAATTGGCCTGTATTGCACCTGACACATTCTGACTCCCCAGTCTCTGAAGCATTGGCAAAAGAAGGAAGGTGGATATCTGGGGGGATTTAATCTTAATACATTACAGGAAGGGCATGCACAGCAACAATTAATGTTTAAAAGACAAGAATAATGTGCACTGGCACGAAGTGATGAGGAAGAGGGAATGGGACCTGGGGAGTAACTAATGAACAAGATTAATTAGCCACAGCAGAAAGATCTAAAGCTCCAGTGAATTCAGTGGGAAGTTTTAATTCTGTTGACTTTTGTGGGTCCTGGGAACAGCCCAAGGAGGGCAGAAGTAGAAACTCCAGCAGTGAGGCTACGTTTATCCAGGCTTATTTTTAAAAGCATGCCAGAGTTAGTGTGTGCAGCAGGTACACAGTTAGGCAAGCTAACTAAAGGGCAGAGCAATGCAAGGGACTGACAAGCACATGCCATGGCATCATAGGTATGCTTGGGAAATGTGGTTTAGGTGAATGGACAGTGGGGTGGATTGAAAATGGGCTGAAAGACAAAACTCATAGGGTTCTGATTAGTGGCACAGAATCTACTTGGAGGACTGTTGGAGGCCTGTAATGAGTGGTGTTCCTCAGGGGTCAGTGCTGGGTCCAGCCCTGTTCAATGTATTCATCTACAAATTGGATGAAGGGATAGAATGCACCCTCAGCAAGTTTGATGAGGACACAAAGCTGGGAGGAGTGGCTGACATGACAGAGGGCTGTGCTGCCATCCAGAGAGATCTGGACAGGCTGGAGAGCTGGGCAGAGAGTCGTCTTATGATGTTCAACAAGAGCAAGTGCAGGGTGCTGCACCTCAGGAGGAGTAACCCCAGGCACGAGTACAGGTCGGGTTGACCTGATAGGAAGCAGCTCTGTGGAAAAAGCCCTGGGAGTGCTGGTGGCAACAGGCTGACCATGTCCAGGAATGTGCCCTTGGGCCAAGAAAGCCAATGGCACCTGGGGTGTATCAAGAGAAGAGTGTCCAGCAGGTCGAGGGAGGTTCTCCTGCGACTTTGCTCTGCCCGGGTGAGGCCTCACTGGGAATATTGTTTGTGGTGCTGGGCTTCACCGGGCAGGAAGGACAGGGAGCTACTGGAGAGGGGACAGAAAAGGGCTACAGAGACGCTGTAGGGACTGGAACATCTCTCTGATGAAGCAAGGCCGAGGGACTTGGGACTTTTCAGTGCAGAGAATAGAAGACTGAGTGGGATCTTCTCAACTGCTGATAAACCCCTGAGGGGTGGGGTCAGGAGGATGGGTCAGTCTGTGTTCAGTGCTGCCCAGGGACAGGACAAGGGGCCATGGGCACAAAGTGGACTAGAGGAAGTTCTAGCTAACCCTGAGGAGGAACCTTCTTGGGAGGGTGGCAGAGCCCTGGGCCAGGCTGCCCAGAGAGGCTGGGGAGTCTCCATCTCTGGAGACATTCAAACCCCGTGATCCTGGATGTTGTCCTGTGCAGCCTGCTCGAGGGGACACTGCTCTGGCAGGGGTTGGACTGGGTGATCTCCCCAGGTCCCTGCAAACTCCAATCATTCTGTGACTCTAGGATTCTGTCAGTGTGGCCAGGAAGCTGCATTTTTTTAGCAGGATTTCCCAGTAAGTTGGTGCAAGGAACGTATGCTTATAAAACCATATTCTCTCAGAGTTACATAACAGCTTAAGCAAGGAGAGTCCAACCATTCTGAAAAAGAGGGAGAAATAAATATTTTGAAGATGTGAGCAAAGCTTAACAAACTCAAAGATAAGCTTCCACACTGGAAGTTCCATTTTCTTGCTCTTAAGTAATCCAAATAAATTTGGAATTTCCATATAAAAACTATAAAAACTGTGTTTTGGTGCAGTGGTTCCAGAGAAATACTAGCACACAGATAGGACAGGCAGCATGGATGCTGACTTCCCTAATCTCATAGAGAACTCCAGGAACTGCACAAGTGAGAAAGTAGAAAAGTTTGTCAGAGTTGGATTTTTAAGGACAGTGTCAATCCAATATAAATAAATATTTTTATTTGACATAATTCCAGAAAACATGGGCATTTGGTTTTATGCATTTTTTTAAACTATTTTAAATTCACAAAGCATAAATTCCAACTTTGCCCCTGTTTTGTTGGGAACTTTCCTAAAACTTAGAGCTTCTCCTTACAGTGGAGTTTCACAACCAGCTTCTGCTGATGGAGTCTGCACTGTTGCACACAGGCAGCTTCTCCTCTGTTTCCCCCCACACTGGTCCCTCAGCTGCACCTTCTCACTTGTTCCCTTGGGATAGTTAAAATAACTGTGCAGATGTGTTGACAGCCTCATGAGTTGGTGGAAAGCAATTTTTTTTCCTCCCAAGTTAAATTTCAATCAGAGAATTGATCTGCCTCACCGGTTTCCAAGCATGTGTGAGAGAGAGATGGGATGAGATGGCTGCAGGCGGGAGGGAGCAGGACTGCTCCCAGGTGCCCTGTGATTTTACACTGTCTTGTGGTGATCGTGCACATGGCATTTACTCCTTAGAATCATAGAATGGTCTGGGTTGGAAGGGACCCCAAGGATCATAGAGCTCCAACCCCCTGCCATAGGCAGGGACACCAACCTCCAGGCCTGGATCTACACAAGGTTGCCCAGGGCCCCAGATCACCTGGCCTTGAACACCTCCAGGGATGGGGCACCCACCACCTCTCTGAACAGCCCATTCCAGCACCTCACCACTCTCTCTGTAAAAAACTTTCCCCTAATATCCAATTTGAACCTTCCTTCCTTCAGCGTTAATCCGTTCCCCTTTGTCCTTCCAGTCTCTGCCCTTTGAACAAGCTGATTCCCCTCCTGTTTCTCTGCTCCCTTCAGGGATGGGAAGGCTACAATGAGGTCCCCCTGCAGCCTTCTCTTCTCTAGGCTGAACGAGCCCAGCTCCCTCAGCCTCTCTTCGCAGGGGAGGTGCTCCAGTCCTCTGATCATCTTCATGGCCTCCTCTGAACCCTCTCCAACAGTTCTACATCTTTCTTGTATCTCTTCTCCCTCCTCTCTTCTCCCCAGGTGTCTGCTCACCCTGCCTGGAACTGTTTATTGAGACTTTGGTTTATTTGGAGAAGTAATAAAGTTATTCAATAAAGATATCCAAAATAAAGATATTCAGATAGTAGCTGTATAAGTATGCATATTTCAAATTTTATCTTTGCAGTGCTAGTCTATGTTGTAATTTCTGTGATATATTGCTGTTCCCTTTACATTATAACAGATTGTCTATTATAGAGGCAAAATTTAATAAGGGCATGTACATTAACATTATGGCATAATTTCCTGGCTGCCAGACAGGAGATATTTTGAATGTTAAACTATGTTTGATATGTTAATATATGATGTAAGTACCAAATGAGGCTTTATTAACATCACTTGCTTAAACATTTTCCAATTTTCCTGTTAAGTAAGGGGGGGTTAGGGGCGGGGGGGAAGGTACTTGATTCAAAGCAAAGAAATTGGGAGCTATTTCATATACTTTAATAGCAGCACAGTTGTTACTGTTAGTAGCTATCTGCATGAAAATCAAGCAAGTAGGGGAACACATCTTGTTAATAGCCTAAGTACCAGCAATGATGAGTCCACGCACAGCAGCTTTCTACTCAACAGGATAAAATGAAAAATAATTGTCATCACGCACTTGTTCAGCTGTCAGAGTCATCATTTAGAAATAGATGGGCTCTAAGAGGCAACTACTCCACCTTGCCTCTGGAATTTACTCTTCCAAGTTATCCGCATATTTCCTTTTTATGTAACACATGCAACGGGCTATTTAAAGGAATGGCAGAAGATTTAGGAAAGTGGAGAAGCGCTGCAGTTGCATAGATCAACAGCCCTAGGGGCAAATTCTACCTCTTCCAATGACCTTCGTTTTGACTAGGGATATATTGCTTCTCTTTTTACCCTAGTAGCATCTATTCAACTCAATTGGGTTAGGTATCTCTTGGGTTGAGTTGGTAGATCCAGACATGATGGATCTATGAATGTCTATTCCCTTTTGGGTTTTGAGGCAGTACCAACATAGAAATAATAATAATAGTAGTAATAACAACAACCATAACAGTTTCTGTCCCTCTGCTCCACTCTGGTGAGACCCCCCAGCAGTTCTGTGTCCAGCTTGGGGGTCCTCAGGACAAGAAGGACACAGAGCTGTTGGAGCCTGTCCCTAGGAAACCACGGAGATAATCGGGGGGTGGAGCACCTCTGCTCTGGAGACAGGCTGGGAGAGTTGGGCTGGTTCAGCCACGAGAAGAGAAGGCTCTAAGGAGACCTTTGAGCCCCTTCCAGTCCCTCAAGAGGCTCCAGGAGAGCTGGAGAGGGGCTGGTGCCAAGAGCAGGGAGGGCCAGGCCCAGGGGAACGGCCTTCAGCTGCAAGAGGGCAGCTGGAGAGGGGCTGGGAGGCAGAAATCCTTCCCAGGGAGGGGAGCAGGACCTGGCACAGGGTGCCCAGAGAAGGTGGGGCTTCCCCTGGATCCCTGTCAGAGTTCAAGGCCAGGTTGGATGGGGCTTTAGGCACCCTGGGCTGGTGGGGGGTGTCCCTGCCTATAGCAGGAGGAGCACTGGGTGGGCTTTGAGTTCCCAAAACAGTCCGTGTGTCTGTGATTCCTATGGAATGCTTACTGCTGCTTGTTGTGATTTAACCCAGCAGGCACCTAAACACCACACAGGAGCACATGTGTTCTTCCAGTGGGATGGGGGACAGAATCAGAAAAAAAGGGGACTAATAATGGTAATGACGCTGATGTATATGATTATGATAATAATAATAATATACAAGTGTTGCAGAGTACAGTTGCTCACCACCTGCTGACTATTGCACATCCATTCCCTGAACAGCAGCCCCCACCTCCCATCATCCCACTCCCCCTCACATGATATGGAATATCCTTTTTGCCACTTTGAGTCAACTGTCCTGCCTGTGTGTGTCACCTCCTAGATTCTCATGCACCCCAAGCCTCCTTGTGCTCAGGGCAGTATGAGAAACCAAAAGTCCTTAACTTAGTATAAGCATTGGTGAGCAACAACTAAATCATCAGTGTGTTATCAACATTATTCTCATTCTAAATCCAAACACAGCACTATACCTTCTACTAATAGAATCCTAGAATGTCCTGAGTTGGAAGGGACCCGTGAGGATCATGGAGTCCAACTCCTGGCTCCACACAGGCCCAGCCAAGTCACAGCATGGGACTGAGTGCATTGTCCAGACGCTCCTTGCCCTCAGTCAAGCTTGGTGCTGTGACTCCTTCCCTGGGGAGCCTGTGCCAGTGCCCGACCCCCCTCTCAGTACAGAACCTCTTCCCAACATCCAACCTAAACCTCCCCTGGAGCAGCTTCATGCTATTCCCTTGTGTTCTATCACTGGTCACCAAAGAGGAGATCAGCGCTGCCCCTTCGCTCCCCCTCGTCAGGAAGCCACAGACCACCATGAGGTCTCCCCTCAACCTCCTCTTCTCCAGGATGAACAAACTGAGGGACTTCAGCCTCTCCTAGTAAGACTTCCCCTCCAGACCTTTCCTCATTCTTGTTGCCCTCCTCTGGACACTCCAATATTTTTATGTCACTCTTGTACTGTGGTGCCCAAAACTGCACCCACTGCTCAAGATGAGGCTACAGCAGCACAGTGCAGAGTGGGACAAATCCCTCCCTGGACCAGCTGGCCATGCCGTGCTTGACACACCCCAGGATACAGTTACCCCTCCTGGCTGCCTGGGCCTACTGCTGGCTCATGGTTAACTTGCTGTCAAACAAGACCCCCAAATCCTTTTCAGTATGGCTGGCCTTAAGCATCTGATCCCCCAGTCTGGATATGTAGCCCCTTCCCAAGTGCAGAATCTGGCACTTGCCCTTGTTAATGGTGGTTATAAAGGAAAGCTAGGCACAGGGGGTTTTTTTGTCTCATGTTAATAAGTGTACCTTCTTTTTCCTTTGAAGTAGATGTAGATCTTGGGTCATCATTCAGCCTCAGTAGCACATGAGTGCAAGTTATATGCAACATAAACCTGTACCTGTACTTCTGTAGTATGCTTTTACCTCTGAGGATGGGGTATTACACACCAAAGATTTCAGGTTATCTGGAAGTCACCATATGAGAAATAAAATCACTGCTGTCCATTGCCTCAGCATTTTCCATTCCCTTGAATTCTGCTTTTCACTTCATTTGCTTTTCCTCTTATGTCTTGGAAAGAATACGAAATTATTCTATTTAATTGGTCATATTCCACTGGAATTTAAGAAGTTTAACAGCTTGGTGATCTACAAATCAATGAAAGAGTAGTTAGCATACACTATGGGGTCAGTAGAGTAAGGACAGACGAAATCGAGCAAACCTAAATGAAATCTGTGAGACCCAAATATGGAACAAGCACTGGGGCCAAGTCTCTGCTTATCAACAGCAAATTATGCCTAACCTTGAGGGCTGTGGTAAGGCAAAGCTCCTGGGATCCTGTAGCTATGTACTGTATGAAGGTCAACTCTACAAAAACCAAAGATTTAATTTTTTTTGCAACTCTCCCTGCCCTGGTCCTGCAGCCAATCATCCTTTTGTGACCACCTTCAACTAATTCCATCTCTCCTTTCCCAAATTGGACTAGTCGTTTCAGCAGCCAACATCATCAATGCAGCACAGCACACCTTGGGACTGACATTCTCTGCACTGGAAATGCCCCAAGTAATTCAAATCCCATATTTAAAATTGCAGAAATTAGATGTCTGAAGAAAAAAAAAAAAACCAAAACCCACAAGTTATCAAAAATTCTGTGCTGCTGTACAGAAATGTCAGTGTTTTTGGAGAATGGGTCTAGTTTTGTCAAAAGTCATTTTTCTCTCACTTCTCTGATTTCAGTTTCATCATTTGTGATGACTAGTTTCAACTTTATTTTAAAAAAAAAGTCACAGATCTTTGCTGTTTCTCCCACACAGTAATTTATTTCTAAGACATTCTAATGACTGCTAAAAAAAAAAAAAAAGACATCTGGCATAACAGTTATTATTTTAATAGCTTATTTAGGGAGTTGCTGAAAACTAGAATAAGAACAGTGGTGAAGAATCTCATGCCCTTAGTTAACTTGATCATTTGAAAATCTGACTATTACGATGGAGTTTTTCCTTACGGAGGAAGTCCTGGGACTTCCTTTACTTATGGGGGGCAGCATGGAGAATATGAAGGTCACAGAACTGGAAAGGAGAAGAGAAAGTTGCAGTGTGCATAGCAAGCAAAATTACTGTTATATCAGCTGTTTGAATCCTTGCAGTCTCAGCTTCATGAAAAATAGGTAAGTTGGTGTTCGGTTTTTCTGCTCTCTTTTACATCTTTCCTTCCCCTTCCCTGCTCCTTGCATCCCACTCCCCCCAACCCCCACCCCATCATGTTAACATCCCTGTTAACAATTTTGCAGAATCAAACCCTACACTTCCAGAAATCATGTGCAGCCTGCAGGGAGGAATTATTCCAAGTCCTCTGCGGATTGTTTTATTGCCCAGGACAAAACAGCTGAGGACTCTGGAGCTGCAAATCCCTGGAGTATTTCTAAAATAAGATCAGATTTGACTGGCTCTTGCAAGTGGTGATGCTCTTATTAGTCTTAAATCTCTGGCATGTATTTGTGGCTGAAGAGTGCCTCCTAAAACTGCAGCTAGAACAGGGACAAACAAACAAACCAACACGCACACACAGAGGAGGATTTCTGCCTCCCAGCTCCTCTCTAGCTGCCTCCTGCAGCTGAAGGCCTGTCCCCCCTGTCCTGTCCCTCCCTGCTCTTGGCACCAGCCCCTCCCCAGATGGACTCACCAAAGTCCATGAGTCCCAACAGTGCAGACAAGAGGGGGAGAATCCCCTCCTTGACCTGCTGGACACGTTGCTTTTGATGAAGCCCAGAATATGGTCTGCTTGGATGTTGGGAGACATCCTGATTTCTGTCTGTATTTAAGCTCAGAGATGTTCTATTTCTTTTGTAGGATCTGTGCAATGCCACTAGATTCACATGGACTTCTGTCATACTCAAGTTTACCTGTGCCTAAGTGACTAGCAAGGTTTAAAATTGAAGAATATCTCATGTCTTACTACAATAGCATTCAAGATTTTTGAGCATATTAAAGGTATTCCTTAAGGTTGTAAACTTGCTTCATTAAAATACTGCATTTTAAAGGGAGGCACTAGCAAAGCCTACTGCATAGATCTCTCAGTTCAACAGGATGGTTCAAATTCACTTTACTTGCATGCTTGATCGTGTCCATTATGAGTAGGTCTCACGGCAATGTCTGCAAACAGCTTTGTAACTTTGCTTCAACCCTGATCTAAAATGCCTTGCTATTTTTGTTATCACTCCAGCTGGGACTGCACAGCTTGGCCAAACTGCAGAAAAAAAAGTGGCATAAGCTGTAAATGAAGATGAGAGATAACCAAAATGGATAATTCAACAGAAAACTGTTCGGAGCAATGCACAAGAAAGAAAAGTATGAGATTTAAAGAGGGCAGGTGTATAAAATTTTTCAGTTCAAGCACTACTGAAATCATTCCTTGCCATGGTCAAGAGAGGTAAAATGCTTTTGATAAACTATTGGATATTACATCTCTCTGTTTTATTTCACTTTCAGATTGTGGAAAAGCAGAAAACATCATTGACTTCAGCAAAGTATTCAATATGGTGTTACACTCTGAAATTATTGGTTAGGGTGAAAATGGTGGAGAATAATGCAGCAGTCTTGAGGTAGGTAGAGCAAGCTGAGCAATGCCCTTAATGATTGAGCTGAAAGATGCTGTGTTGCTATGAGAACTTTTCCAAGTAATGCATTAGGATTGATTTTATGTGCTATTTTCATTTTAAAAAAAAAAGGGTAAGATCATGCAAAGCATGTTAACTAAATCTATGGATGACTTTGATTAATTTAGGAAGGGTTTTGTATGATAATGAGGTTTTCTAAGATAGAAGATCCCAAGACTGTCCCTTCTAGTTCCATGTTGCTAAATTGAAGTCTGTCTTACAACGAGGTATCCAATTTTATTGTGTGTGTCTCTGGCTTGGCATCTCAAGATGAGAGTGTTACTATGAAGGACCCATTGGGGACAGAAGTTCCCATGTTCCAGCCATGTCCATGGTTGTCCCTTCCAGGCAGATGGTGGCTGTGGTCACCATTCCCATAGGTATGGGTCTGGCTTGGTAAGTGTGGTCTAGCCACTGAGGATAACATTTCCAAAAGTCACCATCAATGTTTTAATGTTTGTGGGCACTTTGTGGATGTAAGGGGTTTGGAGATTTTGTTTGTTGGCTTTTTTCCCCCTTTCCATTTTCTCCAACTTCAGTTGAATCTGTCCACTTCCATCCTCCTTGCTGTGACGAATGAGCTGTCTTTTTTCCTCAGTTCTGGTCTCACGGTCAAAGGGAACTCAGTGCTTCAGGAAACTCTGAAGACCTGCCTCATTTCTTTTTCTGAGCCTTGTCCCATATTTGTCAGTGTAATAAAACAGCTGCAAGCTGTCTGGCTGCCTCCATAGAGATTTGTTTGTTTGTTTGGGGTT